>JAVCKS010031887.1:0-13787 GCA_032273685.1 Pteraster tesselatus | reverse complement strand
TTGGCAGGTTTGGTGAAGAGTGCATTGTAACCGAACACACTGGAAGATATAGGCGAACTGGAATGGAAACAAATGTTAAAAATGTAAAACAGTAACTGTTTTGTTTAGGTTCTTAACATTCTTAAGTTCTTTTAAATTTGTATAAACACTTGGAGACTAACAAAACATTATTTTCGGTTTTAACAGTATTTGAATTTTTCCGGCAAATTTCGAAAACAGGTTCATGTTAAAAGCTACAAGCTGTAAAACAATTTGGCTGGTAGACCAGATTTTCAAAGCCAATAAAATCGCTTTCAATACCTTTCTGCTACCTTGTTCAAGTGTCTGTAGTGAACTAATTTAATGGGGAAACTCAAATCAGTTTTATTTGAGCCACTCTTTCAAATGCGCTTGTTAAATGTGTTAAAAGTGTTAAATTTACAGAAAGAGCAATGAGATTTATCTGAAACACTCAGGTTTTGTCTACTGCATTTTTAAAATTAATTTAACAGAGCAAATGTAAAGTAACGTGACCAGTAACCTTACCGTCTGGTATGTCTTGCCATATCGTAGTCGATGATATCCGAGAGCGGTAGATTGAAGAAAGCAAACATTGCATTCGGAAGGCATCTGTACAAGAACAAGCGCATTTGAAAGGTTAACATAATCTGTTTGACCCTGCGAAAATAAGTCAGTTGGGGTAGGACTTTTATTTCAGAAAAAGCACAATACTGGCTTCATTTTGAGATATGTTAGATACCTATAGATTTGTAAAAAACAAACCGCCAAGTGACATATTCCTAATGTGATTTAGATTACGTTTTGAAAAAATAAATATAGAAATGGCATCTATGATTTCATTCTATGATGTGCCAACTATACCACTTTTGGTTCTGGCCCTGGCCCTGGCCCTGGGCCCTGGCCCCGATTTGACTTGGGCCTGATCTAATCTAACCTGGATTTAAAATAAGACATTGACCGTTTGCTGTGCTTACATATCAACCAGGAAGAATCCAGCAAGAAACAATGAATGTTCCTGTCCCAAAATGTACATGAGTATACCGCAGGTAATCTTCACAATGAATGAGTAGAGGATAACTTTGTAGTACCCATACTTGGCAGCAACAGGACCTAGTAAAAGCACCAAAACCTACACATGATATTGATGACAAATTAAGAAGTGAAAAGGATTATTCAGTTCATATCATTAAGGCATATTCATGTACACTACCATTGAGTATGGCCTAAAAGTAGGATATCGTGATTCCCCACAACTTTTCTCGAAACCTTTCTCGAGTCTAGGTACCCCCTCATACATAGTGGAATATGGGAGCAGAACCTCAGTATTATTAAGACTGTTCATCTTAAATCACTGAATATTAACACGATTCCCTGCCTATTATTACCGGTACTAATAGCAATAGTTTTGTGAAGAGCAAGATCTCAGAAGATTTGCCCCAAAAGATAAACAACTCATAAAACTGGCCATCAATTTTACCTGAGGGACAACAAATGCTGACCCATAGAGAAGCTTTCTAGCAAGTGGGGAAAGTTCACTTGATGGGATGAGCTCATCAGCAAAAATAGACAAAAAATTTGCTCCGTACGTAACATGCAGAATCTGGCAGAAATTCATCGCCACAAACCGCAGAAAATTCCCCTCGAAGCAGATCTGTCTAAACTGGACCCAGGCCGTTGATGTCATCACGGACGACGGCTTTTGCGAATCACCGTTTTTGGCAGCAGGATCATCGATGGGCGTTTGATCGTACATCGTGACCACGTTACGCCCCGTGTAGTGCATTGCCAACCAACTTACAAGTGCTAGAAAAATGCAGAACATTTGAAACGCTCGGAAGTTTTCCAGGCTGGACGACACAAACTCTGCACCCAGCACGCTGGTGGAACCAAGAATGGACGCGATTTGGCAATACTTGGTCAAACGTAGACGATCCTCGTGCTTGTTGGACATCTCAGTAAACATTGCACAATGGGCGAGCAGGACAAACGTGAACAAGGTGTCGTAGGCGCATAACGTCAACATGAGATGTACCCCTGCCAGCCATGTATGCTGGCTGTAATCGCCCCACGGGAACCATGGCAACAGAAAGGAGATGCTGAACAACGGAGCGCCGTACAGGATGGAAAGTCGACGGCTACGAAATATACGGATCTTGGAGTTATCTTGCCAATATGCAAACAGGGGATCGTTTAGGGCATTCCAAATCAGGTACACGATCTGGGCGGCTGAAAACCAATTTTCCGATATGTGGTATTGATTCAGAAATAACCGTACGTAGTAAAACTGGAAAACAGAGGATGTCAGCTTATTACCGAAGACAGTTAAAGAATATGCTAATGAGTTCATATGAATGCTGGAACTCATGATGCTGAACTTAAAGGCATTGGTCAATAGAGCATTACTAGAAGTGGTACTACTGCGTTATTAAGAGAGGTAGATGTTCGTCACACAGCCAACACTGGCATTTCTCTACAAAAGTACAAGGAAAAACAGAAATGTAATGAAAGTGATTTAGGTCCTAATGAAATTCTTACAACACCCACAATTATACTTTTAGTTTTATAGACATATTCTAAACACTAACAATCCATTGTAAGTGCAAATACGGTGACGTGAATTCAATACGACAATAATCAATAGACTGAGATGAGTTCCACGGCCACGTATACGCACGTCATGTACGTAGAGGCTAGTATTTAACGCAAACGTGGGATGGGCCTAGTACTAGACCAATGCCTAGCTAGCCCTAGGTCTACGAACACATCAAAATAAAAACGCCCAACAAACGGTTTATAACCTGGTGAGGCCGTTAAAACAGAAAAATAAATGCAACATATGATCCAATTGGGCTCAAGACATATCAAATAAAATCAGCTTACCTATTAATTGATCAAACCATGGAGGTATAAATCAAACAAAGCTTAGCGCAAACCGTTCGAAACTTGACCGACGCAGTATTACCGGTACGGTCAGCTAGCTCTGCATATCCATATCGCATGCTACCGATATGAATATAGCGCCGCCAACGGCGCAAAAATCGCTCACCATGATTAAAAGTTGTTAAAATGTGCATAGAAACATACTACTAGTTATAGTACATGTAGTACCATTCCTCCATGGTAGTACTATACCTACTACTACTACTACTATACTATGTACTAATTTTTGCCTTGTGGTGACCTTGACCTATGACAATGACCTTTATGATTGAATACAAATGTTGCAGCTCAAATAGACAATACACCCACCAAATTGAGTTAACATGTATATTGTTTCTCCTCCTAAGTAATTCCTTGGCGGGGGGGGGGGGGAATTATTCATCCGACATATTATTCACGAGACAAAAGCAAAGTTAAGCCAACAGCCGAGTTTTATCTTAGAATAATGGTACACTTATTTACAAGCCTTTATAATGATGTATCCTAGAAATAACTCAATTGCAAGAGCTAACCCCAAGATTTGTGCCATTCGTGGTTATGCAAATAAAAATTTGAGCCGACCCGATGCATAACTAAACCAAGCCTGTGCTTAGGGTGCCCCCCAGGGCCACCAGAGTGCCCCCAAGAGTGCCCAACCCCAAGCTTGTTTTCACTTCATTGAGGGAAAACAAGCGGCTCAATGCTTTGTCGTGATTGCGAAAATGGTATGTCTCCGAACAACAGAATAATAGTATTGGCAGTGCAGAGGCAGCCTTCCCAAAGCAAATTCTGCTTTCCGAATTTGATGTATAAATAAAGCCAACTAGCGGTAACAATTATTTGGTTTCTATATTTCCAGTGTGTCCAGTTCAATCTGGTTTGTTCTGGTTCAATCTGGTTTATTCTTGGCAACAGAACTAATCATAACTGCAAGGAGCACCACTGTTCCTGCTAGAGTGGTTAATATTGTGACAGTTGTTACTAGAAGCATGTGGCTCGCTTGGCCCACAGGAACATCAAACTGCAAGTCTTGACTTTCCTAGAAAGTAGAAATGAGACAATTAAAAAAATACACAACTGTAGTGGGTATTTTAGGGCACTTTTAGCTGGATATAGAACCTTAATTTTGAAATTGTCCTTTAAATGCGTCTTGCTTAATTTAGACACTAGCTGAGGAAACAAGGATTGTCCCATGTGATGGTGACTAGGGTCTATAATGCTGTAGTTTTTTTACCGAAACACCTTCACTGAAGTACACGAAACTAACCTTGCTTTTCTGTCTTAGTAGCTGCCACAAACATAAACCACTGTTAGCATCACAAGGTGCCTTATACAGCGATTCACCTTCTAAAATTTCATTCGTTTCATTTTCCACATCCGGTTCTCCTACAAGTTAATTCAAAATAATTTTGCATAAATTTGCAGCAAGACTGGCAGAAAACATTCCCAACTTTTTAAAATTGTGCTAAATGACGCACCTTGACATCTTAGAAGTACATGAGGAGCTGGCAGAATAATGTGGGCTGTCGTCCGATTAGGGTCACCGGACGGTCGATGGTACCTCAAATGGACAGCCATCTGGGAGCTGAAGCTTCCCATGCCATCATTAATCAGGGACGGACTAGTGGGATACACGAGAAGATCGTGATTCGTCGAAAGATGAGAGGGTTTCTCAAGATCGATGTCTTCAAAGGCTAAAATCTGTGCCAAAAAATGGACCGTTTCAAGAGGGTAAACAAATGAAACAAGTACGGTCTAAAATAAATTACAGCTCCATCTAACATCTAATGAGCCATTTGTACCCGAGGGCTACCAAAGGACACCATCTCCGCAGCCCGGTAGAGGTCAACGTAGAGACCGGCAGGCAAGTTCTCAATGAGAAGCAATCTGCAGCTGGAACAGCGATTGGTAGCATCGACATGAACACTCACTCTGGTACTGATGTCTCTGAAATAGATCATAAACAATTGTTTTTTTTTTACATTTAAAGTTTGATTACTTCCAGTAAACAAAAACTAAAATTTGTTTTTACAAAGTTGGTTTAGGTTTTAGAAAGCAGAAAAATTTGGACTTGGTGATACACTCTAAATCCGAGTTATTATTATATTAAGCATCAATTGTAGCTACAGTGATTATAATTAATCTGGTAATGTCATATTCAGTGAAGTTTTATTTAGAAAAATGTAGCTGCATTTTTCCAGATAGGGTAGCACTACATCACGGGCGTTTGATGTGCCGCAAAGCATTATGGGTTGTAGGACGTTTTTTTAACTTTCTTAATATTCGTGAGAGAGTTATCGCTTGACCGCAGGGTCGTCTGCCATGCCCTAACCAAACCCTACCCCTAATCCTAACCCATAATGCTTTGCAGCACATCAAACGCCCGTGATGTAGTGCTACCCTCCTAGGTAGAGGTGATTTCAACACATTTACAGCATGTTATTTACAATGTGTTGGCAAAGTCAAAACAAATGTTATTATTACCTGTGCAAGCCACTCTTAGCAGAATGTCTTGAAACTGTTACTTCTTTACTGTGGATGATACAGGCTGCCACTGAACCTGCATAATCACCAATGGCTAGGAATGGATTGGAATTACAAAAACTGAAAAAAACATTTCAAACTATTCGTATTATTAACATAATCCATTATGTTGATTGCCATGAGTTTCTGTGGGAGTTAAAGACAATCTCGTGAATGATTTATAGGAATTTGTTTAAAGCAATAACTTGGGCTACACTCCAGAATACCTGCCACGCAGGATTATACGGCTAGTCTGGTATCATTGTGGTTAACATCATTGTGATGTTAAGGCTGGGTACATTGGAGATTTTTTTGAAAAGGGACGTGGTGGATGGGTGTTCCTAACGTGCTAATGATTAGTCAACAAGTCAATTTGCAGTTGTCTTTTATTTACATACATTTGTTTAGAAAACATAATATGCTCCGAGAAAACTTAAGTCGTTAAGAACAGCTATTCACAGATTACCCCAACAAACCAATGTTCAGATAAGTTTACCTCTTTATTAATTTTTAATGTTTATTCATTCAGTCATTATTTTAAGAATTATTAAAATTTTAACATTAAATTTAAACTATGGGCCTCACCAATGGAAGATAGTTTGTCAGCAAGTTTCCTCGGTAACCTATTCCCGTTTTCATGACTGCGCAAAGTACTGTTCGTTGAGTGCGATGCGTAAGAACGGAGGCAGCCAACAACGAACAAGAACACTGTCACTGCCCAACTCCTCATGGTCGACAAACCAACCAGGAAACTGTCACTTGTCAGTGGGATTCAAATGACTCAAATGTTTCCTAAATTATTCAATAGTAGTGTACTTAGAAAGTAAAACTAGTAAGTTTGTTGCGTTGGCATTGCAACAACGCGAAATGGGGTTGCAATGGAAGGCGCCATCTTGAATGTAGAGTACAAATAGCGCCCTCGTGTGACGTACCTGCATGTAGTATTATTAGTTTGTGACAGATTTTCTGGTTCTGTTGGTTGGTTCTCTGTTCATATTATATACTGTACATTGTACAGTGTAGTGTTTATGGAATATTTAATATTTCACTAAAAAAATTGAAATATTGTGAATATTTCTTCCATAATTTAATATTCTAAATTAACATTAATTTATTGTTAAAGGCCTTCAACATTTGAACAATTCCACAGTGGTACTAGTTCTTGTAGTACATAAAGTACCGGTACTACCCATATTAATAAACATGTTTTTAAGATTTCCATGGTACTACTGGTACTTTCCATCCCCCTTCCACAAAGTAGTACTTTTAAATATTTCATCGAGTGCTGTAAGAACAATACCTAGGTGCCAAGCCCACACAATGAACTGGTATTGTTCCAGCAGTACCCAATAAAACATACTACATGTACTTCACAAAAGTGAATTTGTTAAAAACTTTGTACCTGTCCCAAATGTAATGAACCATAATAGACCCTCTTGCTTAGAAGCCATCTTGTGGGGATGTTTTGGGGTTCTTCCGAGGTGAGCATTGGGACATCTGTACCATTTCAGAACAAATGATTTCCCAACAAGACAAAAGGGAGCAACAGACCTTCCACCCCACAGGACGGCCAATAATCAATACTCCGTTACAGATATAAAGTTGTACCTTTTAAAAAGATCCTAGACATTAAATATTATACCGATAAGATAGTAATAAGCTATGCCTGCATGGCGCTTTATACACACTGTGTCAATGTGCTTCACATTATTACACCCAGACGTCATGAAATGAGATAAGAATGTCAGCAGTTCAGGATCAGCGATATCTAATCTGTTCCCTCTCACAGAATCCAACCATTTGTACAAGTGGCTGGACAGAAATAATTACGATAATGAGGTTATGTGTCTTGCTCAACGACACTTGGCCATTATTCAAACCGACATTTAAACAAGAATACGGTGACTTGTACCAAATTGCCATGTTACCTCATTACGCTACCATTTACCTATTATGAATTTATGTTTTGATATTAAAAGTCAATTTTTTTTTGTTAAACCCATCACTTAAATCAGGACAAAACCTTTGATGCTACGGTGAATAAACTATCAGCTGCACAAGCCTTAAGCCATTTCTGCACATTAGCCGGTGCCCCTGTCGCCTGTCCCGCACTGCGCACGGCACTCCAGCATACAGCGTCAGCAACGGACACCGATAAGCCGGCCAACCAATCGACTTTGCCCAGGTGCGAATTCATGGACTTTACGGCGGCGGCTTTCTCCTTGGAGCTGCCGTTGAGCAGCATGGAGGTTGCAGTGTCAAGCCAGCGGTCGACAGAGGACGCCCGCATGATATCCGAGGTGTCAAAGTCGGGACTGAGGAGCCGGTTTATATAGCGGGCGATGTTCGCTTCACCGTGGATTGGAGTCTGCAATGGAGCGTCCACCATCATGATGGGGCCGTGGGATACTGAACATCGAATGATAATACAAGTTTCGAAAAATTGAGATTTGTAGAATTTCTGAATTAGGTACAAACCAATCTTTCTAAGGATGAATAAAACTGGTGGCTTTGATGATCAGTAACACCCAACAGAATGTAAGGGGTTACTGTGAAAGAAATTTTTAAATTTTGTGAGAAAACTCTTTGCCTACGGTAGGCTGCTCACATCGGCTAAAATTTCTCATCTGTGATGACAAGTCACTTGCAGCGGATTGATATTATTGTATAAAAAAAGACCTACACAAGGTCTTGTGGATAGCTACAATTTCGTACAGCCAATCAAATAAGTTGTTAGATATCTCAGTTTATTATTCATTTGTAACTAAATTTGTAAATGTATTTTTGTAAATTTCACGTCAAAGAGTTAAACAAAATGTAGCATAATGATGCAACACAGGAAAATCTTCAGTTCTGTAAAAGTAACTTTTCTGATCACCTTAAGAGGATATCATTTTTGGAAAAGGGTACGAGGAAAGTTTATCATCTGAAATGATGCAAAATCTTAAAAACAGATTACCCCTTGAATTGTTAAATTCTGCAAGTTTGAACTAAAACAGATTAACCATACAGCTTCATTCAGCAAATTGGCCAAAAAATCTGAGAAGAACTCACCATCCTTCCAGATGAATGTGAGTGACACCTGAGCCTGATCTCTGTCTACCTGCACCCCATTCCCCAAGCAGTCCAGCAATCCATCGGGCAGAGATGGGACTGACGAATGCACATGTACAGCAAACCGACACTTGTAAGAACGTTTCAGCATCTCGAATAGTACACTTGTTGAGTAGGGTGGCCGGGAGGGGTTTGCATAGATGACGATATCGTGCACAGTATTTCCCTGGAGAAATAGATGATTAACCAGCACACGTCACAATTATATTTCCAAAAATGTTTTTGAGCAAAATATTCTAGTAGACTTTCTCGGTGGTCAATTGAATAGAAAATTTGAATTCCGTTATTTATCTTCACTTTAGAGATTAGACTAGTGTACAATGTTCTCCTGTAACTGTTTGCGGAAACTCACAAACTCTCCGAGCAATGTTCCCCCTCATTTTTAAACAATAAATTATCTCATGCATATACATGCACTGCAGGGATCCAGGAGAAGTGTACGATTGTACAGATGTTTCATGCATTGGTAGTGTACGTTAGAAAATCAGAAATGTCTTGTAGAAAATTCTTGATAGTATAGGAAAATAGCCAGTTCGATGCTTATTTACCAGGTAACTGGGTTCCTGACGTTTCACAAACTTAGCAGCCAATGAAATTACTTCAATCTCCAATGATTTCAATTCATGCAAGATGGCTTCCTGACGACACTCTAAAGCAACAAGTTCAGGATTCTCCTAAAAACATAAAATATTAAAATAGACGTAAACAAGTGCATTTGTTGAATGTTGGTCACTTCATACCCGTGCCACTTCGTACCCGAGACATCTGGACATTTAAAACTCAGAAAGGGATTAAAGAAAGCAGTTCAACCTCCAAACCAACACAACAGTTCAATCTTTCTATGGACCGTACGTGACTTTGATAAAAAATCATAAAATGACTTAAACTGAATCAATTCATTCTATACTATATAATTTACTAAGTATAAAAAAGGGTTTAAGTGGGCTAATGAAAATGTCTGGCCCACCTACATTTCATGGTTTTAAAATTTGGCCCAAATTATTTTGAACCGGTAATTAAATAGCCCTTCCCTACCGCCTACAGACAGACAGATAGACTCGCACCCGCAGCGCACTCGCAAGTGCCGGTACGTCGGTGTCGGTAAAGCCAGCGCAGCCGGGCCAAACTTTAACGAGTTAATACAAAATAACTTCGGATTTCCACCAGTAAAACCAAACTAACGCCTACCTTATTCTCTCCAGACTGTTCGTGTATACTTGCCATTTTGAACATGCACGTGGGAAGTTCAACGGGAATTTTATTAAAGTCGTAATGAGGTGTTACTTGATACATTCCTGAACTAATTTGTTTGAAAACGTCGGCAACATCTGCAAATACCATAGACATAGAATTATGTCTATGGCAAATACATACATGTGTACAGGTTCAGTAGTTACGTTACACGCAAAATGTTTGAACATGATCATGCTGGTACAATTATGCAACTACGTACAAAAGTACTTGCAGTCAGAATTAGACTAGCCAAATCTGTTCACGTGTGCATTATCCGACGTACTTAGTGTAGATTCAGACTTGAATCTAGTCTAACATCACACACACAGACAACTGCTTTTTTTCCATCATTGATCCGCGATTTGCATTTTACAATGCACATGTGCCTCGTTTTTATAGTAGCCTTGCTGCAATTGGTCAATATATCTGACGAATTTAGATTGATCTGTAGCTCATTAATTTTGATCAAAGCACGTTGTTATAATTTTACACCAATATCACGAAATAATAAGGACATTATCTCAAAGATTGATTGTGTATGTAGTAGTTATAATCGAATCATTATCTGTATCTTCAGTTTAAAACAACAACAGTTACAGTATTTTTTCCGTATTTCAGCTTCTTGCGTTTAACGACCTTATGATTCTTAGCCAATCATAAGGGACGATAGTTTATAGCAACTTACTTTGATTGTCAAATCTTGTATATTTTAGGGACTGGGTTACCGCGATGTTCGTCCCGATGAGGAGTAAAATATTGTTCACATTTTAAGTGATATTTATCCGAAACAAAAACCATCACACAAACGGAAATATTTCAAAGTAACGTGCAAGAAAATTATAAAAATAGGTCACGTGGTCATTCGATAGGAAAATGGCGGATTCCCCGTAGATTGAACATGCAAGCGGGATTATAAACGCCAAAAATACAGCCAGTCCGCAAAGCATCCAGGTTCGTAAACCATCTAATTGCACGGGTAACGTACCGCTGCTCTGTGCGGTGCAGAAATTTTGGAGTAAAATGATTAAAAGGGGACGAGGGAGACCGCCGAAAATTGCCAGCACAACAAGAGGAGCGGGAAATGGCTCGCCTGCCGCCAAACTGAGAAACATTAACCGAGGTGGTGGTGTCGGCGCGATAGGCAATGGTGGGGACAGTGATCGCGGTGAGCCCGGGGAGAGTCCCACGAGTTCACGGTGCAGTACCCCCCTGAGCAGAGCATCCAGCCAGATGTCATCTCCTGCCTCTGGAAGTGGAAGGGGAAGAGGTCGTGGGCGTGGTCGAGGGAGGGGAAGAGGGAGGACGGCTAGTCCATTGACTAAAACACCAAGAACACCCAATGTGAGGGAGGCTGCCAGAAAAAGCCAGAGGCTCATTCAAGTAAGTGGGGCCAATTTGCAATTAATAATTATAGGCCTATAGTCTGTTTTTATTGCCAGTGTCGTGGAGTTAGGTTTATTTAAGAAATTTGTGGATTATAGCACAAGCTTTACGACTTGGGCTAATTATTTGCAGCTGAATAAATTGAACGATTTTGAATTTTAATATGTTGCCAGGGTTCAGCAGTACAGAAGTAGCCCTACTGCTGCCAGTGCTGGTGTTCAGCTTTCCCATGGTCCCAATTTCACATTGAATATAATTGAACACAATGTTTTATATTGTTGTTTTGTATTTCTTACATTGAAAATAATGCTTTTTAAAGAAAAGTTACTGCTAGTGCTACTGCTGAGAGTGAAAGATATATTCTTGTTTGAGTTCTTTTGATAATAATTTCTAATAACAATATTAAAGGACAAATCATAACATTTGGCAATTTACAAATAATGATTAAACAGTGTTTCAAATTGTTTTTAACCTAATACATAATATTATATAGTATTAATTTCAAGAATACCAGACTATTCATAAAATACTGAGTGGACGAGTATTCTGGAATCTAACCCAACAAGTTTGATTTGATTTTTATTAAATTCAAGGAGGTTATTTTCTCTGAAAGACCTGCAAAAGTACAGTCTACCGAAAAACCAGAAAAGAACCGTCGTAAGACAAAACATTCCAAGCACAAACTAAGCTCTGATGAAGATGAGGAAAGTAGTCCAGATGAGCTCGTAGCCGATGACGACAGTGACCTAGCATCTAGGTCATCTGCGTCCGGTTCGGACAACGATGGCGGTAACGTGTCCGATCTATCGGAGGAGACGTCTTACAGCGAGGCAAGCAGCGCACCAAGCCGCCGTAAATATGTGAGCCGGTTGAGCCTTCCACCATCTCCAACCTGGCTAGAGGAGAAAGAGATACCTGAATTGGAACTTCCTAGAAGCAGCGATGATATAAGTATCGAACGGAAGGATCTCATGATGGCATTAGCAGTGTATGAGGTCCTCCGACATTTTCACCAACAGCTGCGACTGTCGCCGTTTCGGTTTGAAGACTTTTGCGCCGCCCTTAGCAGTGACGAGCAGTGCAACCTTCTGGCCGAAATGCACATTTCTCTACTGAGGGCCCTACTGCGCGAAGAGGATGGTAACAGCACTACATTCGGGCCCCACGACGTCCGCGACAGCATCAATGTCCAGATGATATTCCTTGACGGGATGACCTGGCCGGAGCTAGTCCGCTGCTACATCGAGAGCGATAAGGAGTTCTTCCACGTGTTAGCTAACGTCGAGGCTGACTCGTACCCGTTCGCCACGGTGACGGACAAAATCAAGGTCCTGCAGTTCCTCTGCGATCAGTTTCTGGCATCCAACAAAGTGCGCGAGGAGATTCTCAGCGAGGGAGCCATAACGTACGACGATCATTGTCGCGCCTGTCACAAACTCGGCGATCTTCTCTGCTGCGAGACCTGCACGGCGGTGTACCACCTGGAGTGTGTTGATCCACCGCTGACTGAAGTTCCCGATGATGACTGGCTGTGTTCTGTGTGCAAGGAACATCGAGTGGATGGCGTCTACGATTGTATCTCGGAGGTCGAGAGAGGGGGTATGCTTATCCGTCATGAACCGCTGGGATATGATCGCCACGGGAGGAAATACTGGCATCTATGTCGCCGGATTATTGTGTAAGTGTGTACATAGGTACGGTGTATACAAAGGCATGTAACAGTAAGCTGATCTCCTCTTTTTGATGCCATTGAAAACTGAAAAAAAAACAGTACAAAGTCTTGCTATGCCTACTTTTTTCCTCTATAACTGTAGATACATGCCTGAAACAAAATCTGCATTTATGAAAATAAAATTAATTTTTTTTTTACTTTTCTATAAACGCCAGCCAATTTTTTGTCAAAAATCTTGTCCTGTCACAAATAATCACTCATAGTTGGGCCTTGTCGGCTAATGTGTGCCAGGTTCCAATAAATTGTAATCAAGTGATAAGAATATTAGTGTGCCAACCTGGGACACGTCTAGCTAGTTGAACAATCTATACTGCTGTATAAAAAAAGGAAAAGTTGCTGGCAATCAAAGATAGTGTGGATTATACACATGGACATTGAAAAAGGAAAATTTCATCGATTTATATGCCGAAAAATCAGTTAGCTTTCTGCAGGTTTTAATTTATTCAAACGTTTTTAGTAGACTGTGTTTTTCCGTTTTGATTTTTTGCTATTTTTTTTCCACAGGGAGGGTGAGGATCGAGTGTGGTACTACAGTAGCCTCCTTCAGCTGGAAGAGCTGATAGGTGTCCTTGACCCACTGAAATGGGAAGAGCCCCTGTGGCGGGCCATTCAGGAATCATTCCCTGAGATTAAGGATCATCTGGCTACCACGGCCGAGCTGACAAACAATGCCAGGGGCAACCAGCGATCGGAGCTACAGAGGAGTTCTGGTCAGTAGCATTGAAGCGGTTTGTGTGGATCATTGCGGGGCTTTGAGGATCAGTTCCAGCAAAGATTCGCATTGAAAGATTTATTTAAATGTTATTTATTTATTTATTTATTTATTTATTTATTTATTTACCACATCCAACAGCGGAATAACCGCCAATTACAGGAATGGGAT
>JAVCKS010031876.1:0-10446 GCA_032273685.1 Pteraster tesselatus | reverse complement strand
GTGAAATGTTTTAAGTAAAAAGTTCCTATCTGGGTTTGAACTTGTGAGTTACTCATCCGAGTCTCAAGTCCTTTCCATTGGACTAACAACTCTTCTTACTGTTTATGTGTTTGATTTTAATTATAAACCTCAGAATGTGATTCCCTATACATGTATAGTGAAATGTTTGAACCAAGGACTTCACAAGCAAGAGTCAGAAGTCTTTCCACTACACTAACAACTCTTCTTAGCATCAAATTGTTTAAACCAAAGGATAAACGTACCTTACGTCAGTATAAACCTATTAATGAACCAAGCTCAAAGCTAGTTACCTGACTTAACCACGACAGTATCAAGTCTTACCACTGTACCATGTTCGGTGGCATTTGGTTTCCTATAAACCTCCAGCTTGAACAACCTAAAAGAACAAAACCTTTTCAGATTGTATGTTTAAGCTATATATCGTTTTGGATAAACGCAGTACGTGTGTGCTTCTGTAAGCAACATGTCAGGCGCTACACGTAGCGGTAGATGTTCCGTCGAGTCTTGTTTCACGTTGGCGATCAATATGCACGAGTCTCCGTCTTGGGATGGGGGCTTAAGTTTCAACCGTTTACGATGGATTTTCCCCGTGTAATGAATTATTGTACCGGGTACTACACGGCTTAGAAATCCAGTCAACGTAGAAATCCAATTGACTTCGATTGTGGGATCCACTTTGCACGCGTGTGTGCACTGACAACAACTATTGAAATTAGTGAGATTTCGTTAATGAGGATTTTATTATTTTTATTGTAGATTTCAGTCTGATTTCAGTCCGAAATATTGAATTGATAATTGTATAGGGATGTCCTTGTTATTAGCTGTACAAATCCATCCATGGATATAGTTACGAACTATCTTGTCGAAATAAAGTCGGCAGTAATTATGCATTGTTTGATTCGTGCCATGTATCATGTATAGCTGACACACCTACCAAATCAACGGTTAAATAGTTCAAACTATTTATCAAGGTGAAGTTCGACTGAAATTGAAGAGTGCATCTTTAATGTTTTATAAAAATGTCTTATCGTCGCGGACGAACATTAGCGAATGGCGGTAATTCTGTTATCCTTCCAGTGAGCGCGTGGCGAGGAGCGTACAGCTAGTGTTTACAGCACTCTACAGAATAATAATAATAGAGGGGTGTTTTACCTTCGGGGCGGCGAGGTTTGTCTTTCATTTCTATAGGATAGAAAGGGACTAGAACATTGTAAGGCCCGTGTCCGGGACGGGTTAGTCACCGACTTGACTTTTGTAAATGGCAAATCGTGACCTCATTTGAAACTGTAGTCTTATATAGGCCAAATCGTGACGCCTCTTTGAACTCAGTAAAGTCTTAAAGGCGATATCGTGATCTCATTTCGAGCTTGTATTCACTTCGAGCTCGAAGCAATAGTTCTAAGGCCATATACTACGCCCAATTAATCTCGGCAGTGTCTTAAAAAAGCAATTTCGCATTCCGAGTTCCCCCATACCGTGTAGGCATCGAGCGCCGTTCGTTTCCCATGTATTTTATCGCTTGCCCGTTTGGTCGGTGAGGGGATTTATTCGTAGGGACAGAACGACCTTAATATATCTGCGATTGAAAACTAAAATGACCGAGTACTACACGTCAAGATATACGGCACGGTAATGTAAAAGGTATTGCATCTGAATATCGTAGCTGTCTGTATAATTTATTTTCCACAATTTCATCGAGCGGAATAAATTTAGATGCAATTTTCTTTTTAAAGTCAGACGACCGCAGTGATGACAAACAAAATACAATAACTGCGTTACATTCACAATGTCACTAATCTTTTAAAATTAATTATCTTCTTGTTTTCATTTATTTTAATCAATGTCTGGGGTTGTGAAAAGGCTTATTCAAACCACTTGCCTGATCTATCTGATGATGAGAACCGATTGGTTATATTATAACCTTCAGTAATTCCTTTGTAAGATTTGACTTTCTAATGTAATGTATCAATATTATGATTAATTTGTAAAACTAAAAAAGACGTAATTTTCGTCTTTCTTTTTGGTTTCTCAGCCATGAAAATCTTGTTTTCCCACCGTTTCCTTTAACTAAAAAGTTGAATGTCTTGAAAACAGTAATGAACCTGTTGATTAATTAGTAATGTACGATGCTTACCTAGCCTTGAGCAGTGATCGACGAGCTGCATATGGTAAGTCCGTGGTGCTCACCACACCATTTGCTCAGTATAGCAATTCACAGACAGGCCCAAGTTGTCCTGTGGTGATGCCGTGTTTTCCACATCTACACGCCAGGTCTTCGCGATCTCATCCGATCCTGCCGATGACCGCAAACACGTGTGCGCAAGTTAATAATATCCACACGCGGTTATGCCAGAGCCCAGTTCTTCTTCGCCCATCAGTTCGGTTTGAAGGTTTTCCCGGGGTAAAAGATGAACCACCCACGAAAAACAGTCGACCTCGCCTTCTACTCGATTGCTGATGGCGACCAGATTGGCGGACTTCTCCTGCTAAGATAATCGCCTTGTCCAGCGGACACGCATCTTATGGTCATCAAAGGCCGCCTTACGGACTCAGCGATGGACGGAGCATGTCACTTATACACGCACTCCCTCACATTGGTCAGCCTGGGGCTTGTTTTCATTTGGAGGTAGGTAATTCACGAGCTGGTCCGAGCGCTCATCCGACGAGGGATTTCTTCTGACGAGCACTCCGTTGTTCTGTCTCACATTAACAATCATGTCCCATCTCCAGTTGTCATCATCTCGAAGGTGACCCTTTTCTCAGAGATGACCTTTCGCGAGTGTTCTTCCGACACCTTCTTCTCCCATGTGAGCGTGTTGGTTGTTGTGTTGGCTACGTGACATTTCACATAATGCTCGACTACGTAAGAGGTGAAAATAGCCGATCAATATTATCACAACATCGGGGAATGTTTCCGTTGGGGTCGAGTTTATGAACTCGGTGGCGCGATTACTGATTGGGCGACCACGGATCTTCACTCCTAATAATAAATGCGGACCTGCACATTGAGTTAACACAAAAACACTGTAGTTGTATCCAGTACTGCCAACTTGTAATCAACTCTGGGTTTGTTTCTCTATCTCTCTGTAGCTCTCAAGAGTGGGATTTTCTGAACGTGGGAACAAAATACTGATAGAGTTACCACGCGCGCGCAGTTCGGTTATAATATGGACTCGTGTTACACACCGTTCGCCGTTGATTAAAGCTGGCGGTGTTCTAGGATTCTACGGCCCTGCTTCGCCTTCGTCGTGGACATTTTCCGAGGCCTTAGGAATCCCTGATGATGATTGTCAGCGTAACAATATCCCCCAGTCAAAATCGCCTCGCGCTGCGGCCATGAAATGCCACTAATTATAGGGCTAACATTTCTGGAGTTTGATAGCTTTAGTACGTCATAAATGACGTCAGCATAAAATGTGATTCTGTTTAAAGATCAACTTACAGGTATATGTATACTTAAACAAACAAACTTGTGTGAAACATGTTACGCCGTGCTGTTGGTAGAGCCGTAATTGTTATTTCATAAATTGTTATTTTTCTGTTCAACCTTGCAAAGGGATTATTGAGTTCTGATGTTAGGATCTGCGTTGACAAGTTCTGCAATAACACGCTTATGCGAGAAACCCGGAGGGGATTACGAGTATAGGAATTGTTCAACTTTGTACTCAAACCCTTTACGGCGTTCACACCCGATCGCACGGGTTATTCCTACAAAAGCAGGAATATCGTAAACCGCCAATATGTCTTGACCACCCGAACGGGAATGCCGAATTATTGTCAGCAAACTATATATTTGTTCTTATATTAAGCTGTTTCTATAAGTCAAGTCCTTTTTTTTGTATCAGTTGTGATTGACGACTTTAGTTTCGCGCTCATCGATTCTATAGAAATGGACAGCACGTCTCCTATTGCAGTCAGTTGAAGCGGCGATCCGCCATCTTACTAGTCCCATCTTAAGCTGAATTTCGAAAAGGTTTCACGGTGTAAAGATGTCAGGACCGAATACGTATGTTTTTGGAGTTGTAAGATGGCGGATCGGTGGCTTCAAATAGCAAAAGCACCATCTATTCTTTAGAGATCAGCGATCGCGCTGCGTATGGTTTGAACGTGAGTCAAACGGTCAATAGAGAGGTTTAGTATCCGAACGTTTATGGATACGTCACAGTTTCTGCGGTCTTGTGACGTCACACGCGTCCAGCTGTCCACTACGCTTACCAGCTAGCTAAACGTACGTACATATACGCACAAACACTCTCGAATGCGAGACCTCTCCATATTGATTGCTGTTAGGGCGCCTGTCCAGCTAGTCGCACATGTCACGTCGCCATATGTTTGTACGCGACCGAAAACGCGGTGACGTCATGTACGTACATGACACTGAGCTAAGGGGGGATCTGCCAAATAATCCATGCATAGCGTTAACAGAATAACACACATCGAACAAAGATAAAACTGTTATACATTGTAATTATGCGTCTATAGTGTTGCGTTTTTGACACGGTATTGTGTTTTAGGTTAACTCTGGCCGCGACAGATTCGAAACGCTCGTCTACATCGAATAGCCGCCATCTTGTAGGGGTAGACCTTTGTGTTCCTGCACGGTAAGACTTGGCGGCAACTAGATGGGGTCTATGTAATAGTGTGGGCTATAGCAAAGTTTTAAATTAAATATAGTGTAGGCCTACATGTATCATAATATTATAATTATACAATTAGTGTGGTTTTTCGTGGGCGACTTAATGATATATTCAGACAAAAAGTTAGTATGTTAATTTGCATTTTGTATTGAACATTTGCCATAATCGTTGGGCCCAGGAACAGCTGCAGAAACTGTACGGTCGAGTGGTTACTGCTGCAAGTCGATTGAATCAACAAATCGAAGAAAAGGAAATGGCCCTCAATAAAGCGAAGAGACAGTGTGTGTGTGTGGGGGGGGGGGGGGTGCATACCTTCTCAGCTTGAGACCGTCTTATACTTCAGTCTCAACTATCATCTCCCCCAAGGGTAGCCGCGGCCGAGCTGTATGACATGCGGCGCGCCTCTTCGCACGTTGCGTAGACAAACTACTAGATGACATCGCAAATGTAGACAATTTATGTTATTTACTTAGAATATATTAGATAAAGAAAAGACTTTGCGACCTTGCGGATTTACTAAGCCAAGAGCTCTGCTTTGTACCAGTTGGGTCACAGTGCATAAGTCCAGAGACTCGCACGGTTTGCGAATCATTCAAGTTTGACGCGGTCCCACCTCACACCGGCTTCGGCATTATTTTTCTGTCGAAAATAACTTTTTGCTGCAAGTCAATATTTCATTGGAAAAATATATCCTGTTACTATCCCTGGATGGCTTCGATCGGGCCATTATATCGTTGTAAATTAAGGGAAATTCTAACAAAATATTAATTCAACATTTCGAGGTGAAATTTGTCTGAAATTACATAATGAAACTCAATTGAAGCGATGTCCACAAGACATTTTCGTATTGCAAATTTAATGAAAATTAACACCATGCATTAAAATCCTGTAATCAAATTTACTTTTGAAGCATGCGTTAGTGAAAATATATATATATATATGTAAATGAGAACCTGAAAGACCTCCTATACGCCCACCTCTATCTCTAACATGATAAATACCTGATACATCCACCCTTCTTACCACCTAATAACCTCTCTTAGCCCCCCCCCACATCCGACACTATACCCACCCTCTATAGTTGCTTCCAATCACTAAAAACCCCCACTAGCTACCCCTACCACCTACCACCTACCACCTACCCCTACCTGTCAGAAGCAAAGAGGCTTTTCTTAAAACAAAACTTGCATAAAAAGAACTAGGGTATAGTTGCCTTAACATCAACGTATGTCTGTCCCTGTCCGCCCAGTATCTATGTGACACCTCTAGAAGGAAACAGGCGATTGAACCCACAACTTCCTACTTTCGAGGGTCGACATTCTCTAGGCCTACTCCTCCAACGTCATTGTTTGTAGTACTTTGTACAATCTCATATTGGTAGTGTATTGTAAATTGGTGGTTATGTTTTTTTTAAACGCTGTAACGTTTTCTTTGTTTTTATTCAGTGTAGTGATCTGTGCGGGTTGTTTAACCTTATTCACAACCCCAGACGTTGTCTGCGGTTGGGAAATATCTACTGGGGTTCTGAAAAAAACAAAAATGACCATTACAATCATCAGTTATACATGTATTATGCTAATGTTAACCGCGAAACAAGGTAGATGGTTAAATACCGCCTTAGTGAAGATCTTCCGTACGTTGGAATCAAAATGAATAATGACAAACGGTTCTGACATGACCCGCTCGGAAGAACGAACCTAAACCAACCTGAACCGCCTGAAAAAAACGTAAATGCAGCATCAGACGCAATCACTACAGAGCAGAACTTAATTAATATCGATTCTGCCCGATCTCATGTTTTATTTGCATTCACGTACATGTAGACAAGGCACAACTAGTCATGGAAGGGAATTGTCTCCTATAAAGCGTGGATAAATCAACGTCCAAGTGTCGATCCATAAGCTACCCATACAGCAGGTTTGTGGGCTACATTACAGCCACAACATCCATGGTCCTCCTCAGGCAACGATGCCCCCGTCGAGTTCCGAATACTTCACCATCGGTTCGGTCGTGTCTAGTTCCACGACTCCACCCATGGTGGTTCCATGAAGCAAGTGGACTTGGGCAGCCTCCCGGCGGTGCTCAATCAGGGCGGGGCCCCAGGAATCCTTCGGTGACAGGGCGCGACGAAGACGCTGAAAAAATTTACATTTCGTATGATGTGAACAACCGTGGAAGTAGACATTGTTTCAAACCCCAAACACAAGATGTACTCCTACCATCGAACATTACCAAGTTTATCAGTTCACAGTTCAATATTTGGTTCAATATTTGAACCTAAGGAGTTTCTTAACATTTTCGACTAGCACCCAAACCTGACGATGACTAGAGCACGTTAGTTGAAACATTGGGAAACTCTATTGGTTCTAACGATTTCCAGACTGATTTCATCTGGAGAACTCATTCTAAAATGTTGAAATGACAATTTATCGCAAAGAGCAAACAGACAAGGGGTAAACTCAGCCTGGAATAGGACAGTGGATTCTTCGGGTCAGGCGATATATCTTACCTCCGTAAAGGAGCCTTTTCCTCTGGCTACCTCAAAGACAGCATGAGCCGGAATTCCGATGAGAGTTGATATCATGATCAGCCAGCCCAACACCTTTGCCCAGGGTGGATACTCCCCGTTGTAGGTCGGCTCCGTCCAATTCACCCAATTGCTTATCAAAATTATCTAGGACGATCAGGCGCCATGCAAATGTTTGTCAAAAACCGAGATTTCCAAACGGCTCCGCTACATCGTGGTGCTTGCCTTCACCAATGGATGAACCCACGTTCAAATCTAAAGGTTAACTGCGGCGCCTAACTTAAAACTCCTAACACAAGAACTTCTCCCTATGATACAGACCCTAGGGGTAGGCTGTAACTATGAACTACCTCTGGATGATACATAGGCCTAGTGGTAGGTTATAATCAATGTACCATCCACCATTTCTCAGGGTGGATGCGAGAGGGCGTCCTCCTACTCACCCCCATCAAGCCAGGAGTTAAGACGGCCCAGTTCAGGGGCCACCACTTGAAGTGCCACGAATCGACGTACTTGTCACCGATCATGGTACGTGTATCGTTCAGAAAACGGCGTATGCCGTACACCCAGCTGATTCCGGCTGTGACGGTGAAGCCAAACAGCACCATGGCGAAGTTGGCTCCGTAGTTGTCGAGCAGCGACATCCAGTACGGACCAGCCTGAACGATCGGATACACTATATACGTCAGTTAACTGAAAGGCGTGGGTGCTAGTCAGGACGGCCAAGGTCCGAATCCCAGACGTGACAACGTGCCGAGTGGATGTTCAATCCTTACCAGACCTTCCAAGCTTTCCCCGTTTCCCCTTCATCCATTCCCTTTTCTAAAACAAATTAACTTCTTCATACAACATACAAGAACTATCAACAACCATAATTATTAACGATGTGATACGGACCCTGGATTATGTAAAGATAACTCCTTATCATCCTAGCCTGTACGTGGTCGTCATGGACAGACAAACAAAATAGTTTTGTCCATATCCTCCATGTGGTTGATACTACTCTGTCTAACCTCATCACTACGGTCTTACAAACACAATGAACACAAATTAGCGATTTCTCAAAGTTTAGATTCGTCATAACCCATATCTGCCCGCGCAAAATGTCCTAAACAATTATTGTTGTTAAAACTGTTGTTTCTGGCTGGAGCAAACATACCTGCGTTATGCAAGTCATACTTAAAACGCAAAGCACTACGCACAATCCAAGGGTGACGAACACTCTGCGTTCCTTTGGAAACAATTTTGGGTACTCATCCACGATGCCGGTCACTAGTCGCTCAATACCTACAAACTATCAAGAACAGAAATACACACACACTGATAATCTTAACGGAACGAGGTCCAAGACGGACAGAAAGGGGTCTGAGCAAAACACGGGGTTCGAGCAAAACAGAGAGAGAGAGGGAGGGGAAGGCAGTACGTGGTTCAATTACCTGACTATCTAGGCCCAGAGTGATTAGCATGAAGAAGAATAGCACAGACCACACGGGGGCAGCAGGCATAGTAGCTACCGCTCCGGGGTAGGCTACGAATGCCAATCCAAAACCTGCAATAAATCACAGAGCAGACACGATGTCAGACAGTCCTATAGGGGGTAGGCCTAAGATCAAACAACAGGCAGGGTTGCATACAGCCCGTGGGGCTAGCCCGTGGAAGGCTTTAAGACGGGGGACCTGTAACACATCACATACATAGCAGACAGAGTAACTGACACCTATAGGCTTAAGCGGGATGCAAGAACCTGTTAATAGATGGGATGACGGGGTAACGGGTTCTTATACCTTGCCTCGCCACATCCTCAACCTCGACCCCCCGAACGCCGGCCATGTAACCGAGGATGGAGAAGATGACAAAACCAGCTAGAATACTAGTCAACGAGTTTAGTAAAGTCACTATCAACGTATCCCTGTCAACGAAGAAAACAACAAACAGTTTTGGTTATAATTGTCCGCCAACGCCCGCTAACCCACGATCTGCCCCCACTCTGGAGTATCCTAGGCGCTGGATCTAAACAATGACAATTATGGCATGTTACTTGTGCCAATAATAGTATTATTGCTCAAAATTAGACACGGTATGTAGTACCATGATGCGACCTATACTACAGACAGCCGGAGAACGGTCACTAGCAGCCCCCAACCCCTTCTAACCTATATAGGTCATTGTCTAGTTGATATCCTCGCCCCTCCATCTCCCCGCGGCGCCCCCTCCCCCCTGGCCCGCCCGTGTTTCTGGTCTACCTGTAGGTATTGTTATGGAACTTGTTGTAAGATGCCAACGTGTGTAATCCACCGGTTGCCACGCTAAGCGAGTAAAAGATTTGCACTACTGCATCAAGCCACACCTGTAAGCAGATTAAACGAAGTATGGTTAGCGCCAATCCGCAACTAGTGCTAGTACTATATAAAACCCAATGTTACGTTTCGGTGGTGTGGGCATGATAGAAATTTGTTTTTATCTCATTTTTCCAACAATAAACTAATACTACTAGAATGTTCAAAAGTCGACGAATGTTGTATAATGACGTATATCGCCCGGTTGAAAAGTCTTCAGCTCGTGTGAATAATTAGCAGCGAATATCATTCATGACGTCATGTTGACGTCAACGTATGAATCAAGCTTTATAGGCTTAGCAAACTGGGGGCCTGTCGTCCAAGTCTGTGAAGCGTTCCGCTCTGCAGATACGAACAAAAATTGAAATCTAGAATCTCTGAAATGCGGTTCTCTGCATCCTGAGCAAACTTGGGAGCTTGTTCAGCTTGGTTATCCAAGCCAGGGAGACCCTAATTTTTGTAACAATGGTTTGTTGAGAGGAGATTCTGTTTCCAGCGGGGTGGGGGCCCGATCCTGAAGTGTTATTCTGTTCCACAGGTTACTATTACTATCGGTCTAGACTGGGTGCCTGAATTTGTACCTTAGTTTTGAGAATGTCCTCCCAGCGAGGATTGATGAAGAAATAGATGCCGTTCCCAGAGCCGGGTAGCATGAGGCCGCGGATTAGCAGAATGATGAGAACGACGTAGGGGAATGTGGCGGTGAAATAGACGGCCTCGGGAGGGGAACAAAATACAGTAGATGACAAATTATCATTTTGTAGTCGTCCCTAAAAAAACTACAAACATTCTCACACTTGTCATCTGCCTGATAACGTGTTTTAGTCCACAGCTAATGACTTCACCGGTATAGGGTTAGGGTTAGGGTTAGGGTTAGGGTTAGGGTTAGGGTTAGGGTTAGGGTTAGGGTTAGGGTTAGGGTTAG
>JAVCKS010031865.1:0-12212 GCA_032273685.1 Pteraster tesselatus | reverse complement strand
GGCTTCTTTTGATAGTTCATGATGATTGTAGAAGTAAAGTTGGGTTATTTCAATAAAAGCATTGAGTGCCACCATACACAAATTAATCAAAACATTTATTCTTGTCCTGTCCGTCTATCATTGTCAAAACACGTGGGTACCTAAATCAGTGCTTCTATCATGTAGCCAATCAAAGGCAGATATGCTGCATCGAATGGCCAGCATTTGCTTGCTGGACTTGAAGTTAAGTTTGAGCAATGAAAATTGTGCCCACCTAATTGTTTCGTAACAATAGTTTGTCCTGCTTTTTCGTTGTTAGTTTCTCGTGGTGTATCACAGTAATTGCTGCGAAACAAAGCTTATTGTTGATCCACTTCAAATGCCACATGTTCATAATGAACATACAGGTGTACCTCACTGAAACAATTTGAATCTGTTTACCAGGATAGCTATACGGTATGCAGTGGCTTTGTAAACCAACTTCAAATGTACACGTACATGTAACAACTTTTATAACAGGTTAGAGATGTAAAGATATTACCGGTAATTGCATGTGTTTCTGACATGGGGGTGGGGGGGTTAGTGTGTGGCAATAGCCCCCGGAAAATTCGGGTAAAAAGATCTTAAAATTTCCGGCACATTACGTGTAACACTCGGCACATATTTCCCTGGAATATAATTTTTCGGGCAAATTGGCTTCTTGGAACAAAATAAATATGCACGGAAGGTAACTAATACATAGATAAATATTTATTTATTACAAAGGATCTGGTTTTACAATTATCAAGTCATTATTGACGGACTTGAATCCAAATGTCACTTCCTCTATAAACCTGACATTGCGGGTGTAGCTCAATCAGTTGATCGAGCACTTAGCTCATTCCCACTAAAGACTTGGGCAAGGTTATTCCTCCTTATACTGACATTCTTCCAGAGTAGTTAAATTGACTACCGTTCCTTGTAAATGAGGTGAGTACCAGGGACTGTTCGGCAGAGCTGGCCCCTTGCTAACAGTGTGTGTAGGACTTGTCCTACTCCCGGGCAAGGAGCTAAATGACAAAAAGATAGGCACCTTAGCAGTAGGCATCGGCCCTGTATGTCTTACTAACTACTACTATAACCTTGTTTTGTAGCAAGAAACCATAAGTTTATAGATTTTTTTTAAATTAACATAATGGTATACAGACATACTTTACAAAGTGGTATCTTGTGGTACAACTAGAGAAATACACAACCGGACTAGCTGCTGGGTGTGTGTAGTTACAGCTAAGGTATATTTGTTTGCAAGTGGCTCTATGTTCTATGGGCTTTCGTCGGACCATGCCAGATCAGATTTATGCTTCCCACGTTTCGTTTCTCCAGGATATTCAATTATTTATTGTAAAAGAAATTAAGGAAAGCCCAATAGTCAGATATTTAAATGAAAGAGCTGTTTGAACGACTGTTTAAAGGTCCATTTTATTTAAAAAAATTAATAAATAACTAAACCCACCAAGCAGTCTGCACCAAGCTTTTAAAAACTGTTTAAATAGTGCCCTCTACTAACCATGGGCCGGTTATTTTTTTAGTGAGGTCAGAGGTCAATGTACTGGACAACTGAGATGACCTCACAAATGCTTGATGAAAACCTCATGTTGTTTTTTAGGGGAAGCCTTGCATGTAAACCATAATGGTTTTACTGTCCGAACAAGAGTTTGACTAAGAGGTGACCCTTTACGGGGGTTTCCCTCCCATTTTCAAAACCTCATCGTAACTATCTTAACACATATGGTTTCCTTCTGCAGTCGTGTGGTGGACTAGAATGTGCTGTTTATTTCTTCAGAACAAATGGACCTGTTTGCTTGGGTCTACAGGCAAAATGCTGATCGTATCTTGTGCATAACCACATAGCATACACATCATAGAGTATTCCTGCATTGGGGAAAAACGTGGATGAAAACGACCAGGTACATTTTATTCAATTGAAACTGGAAGAGCTTTGTTAACTTTTGCTCAATACTCTGTTTGGCCTACAGTTAATTGAGTGATGGAACGCCAAAGCGATCAATATAAATTGATGACATACTTATATGATCTATTTGCATTCTATCGATTAGGGAGTTGTGGGGAAAAACATGACACGATGAGAAACTACACTATTGTCTAACAATGTAATTTGACTTATTGGTGTTCCATTAGCGGGTAAACCAACTATCCGCCAGCAAACTTGTAAAATCCTTTAAATGTCCTAGCGCCTTGGTAAACTAAAATCAACTACGATTGCCACCTTAAGTCAGTCAGTCAGTCAATTATACCTGGTAGTCGCCATCTATTCTGAACTCGTACTGATGTTCAGCTATGAGGTGTTGGCATATCGTGCACACATCTGAATGAGTAAATAAAAAGTAGGCCTTACATGTTTGGCGAGCATGGTGTGTTTGTTAGGTGCACTCAAACACTACATCCCAAATCCGGATCATTACAGTTTTAAAGGGTTGACTACAATAGAAATTCATATCTGGCTTTTGGAATAAATGTGTATCTACACAGTAAGTCAGTACCTATTTCTTGTAAGAACGGATATCTGCTTGTTTGTTGTGAGGTTTTCTACCCACTTCCCCGCCTTTAGAAATCCATGATTAAATTGCATTGCACCACAATGCCGTTGACTTCATCGGATGACGTAGAATTAGTGTATTGTAATGCAACGGATGAAATTTGACATCAGACAGTAAGTATTTATTACTGAAGTTGAATAGATCTATTTGTGTGGGTGGTACAATACACGGTATTGGTTTATGCCTTTGTCTAAATTATAAGGCACTGAAATTAACGATTTCATGGTATTGTGGTAACGTTTAAAGTTTGGCACCAAGTTGGTACGTGATACCTACGTTGATAGATTACTGTCTCCTCCCCGTCATCCCCTGTGTCTGTCTGCTTGTTTTCAATTTTGATCTCTTGTCTGCAATGGCAGGCTGCACACTCGTGAAAATTGGCCAGATAGGAGCCGCTTTCCACACACATGTTCCCCTGTGGGCAAATATACATGCAGGAGAAAGTACTGTATGCTTTCCTCTATGCCATAAAATATGCACACACCAAGACATAAGGAAGCGACTATTTCAATTGTTACGGTGAGGGTGTAATATCATACCAGAGTTTCCAACACGTGGTACAGCTTCAATGCTGGCTAACTCCGAGTGAACTGGGTAAAGCTCTCTGTACATTTGCTAATGTATTTCGATTAATCATTAAGTTACAACTCTGAACATAATTGCTGCAAACAACGCGGCAATTTCAGAGTTAAAATTAAAAAAATTCAAATCAGGCAGTGTACAATCATGGAGGTATATAAATTATAATGCCAATCCACTAAATTTGGCATATACATGTAGGCCCTATGCTTTTGGCTGCATTTAGCCAGACCCTTAATCTATGCATACACATCACAGCAATTAGACAGGATACCGCTGTGGCATAGCCGGCCAAAGGCTAGCCTAAACAAAATTGCCTCGCATAACACGCTCATCATGTTAATTTTTCATACCGTCATTTATGGGGGAGATACCCGCACTTACGTCACCTCGGCTACCTCTAATAAAAGTAAAACATTCCCAACAATCTTGCAAAAATTCTAGTATTTAGACCATTTATACGAATATCAGTTATAACTCACCCTATCCGGGCATTTCACTTTCACACATTTAACGCACATTTATAATGTTTATGTTGTTAGGCTAGTACACTGCGGTTATAAATAAATAGTCAGATCGACGGACGTGACTACTGTGTACAGTCAGTATACATAATGTACTGTCGCGGCGGCGGCGGGCGGGCGGGCCTGCAAAATAAGTAGGGTCGCAAAATTATGGAACGCCAAAAGGACCATTTTGTGCCGAAATATACGTACGTTACTGTACTGAGCTTAGAACAATAATGATCTGTTTCCCCGGCCCCAGGCGTGTGGTATAGGGCCCTCGTATGTAAATAAGCCAGCACGGATAGGCGGAGCTATCGGGAATCTGTAAGCCAATAGGATACCAGGTTCTAGCACGATACGTGGCCGTGGGTATCGCGATCGCGATCGCCATTGCATTATTATTACGAACATGCAATTGCTTGCTAATTAAAGCTTTAGTTCGAGAAATGACGCCTGGCCCGGCGGCGCCCAAATAAATTGGTGGGAAGACAAAGAGCGTTTTGAGTTTCAATTTTTGTTGTAAGACCACTTTCACAATAATGTTTGATTTAAGGGAGCATTTTGTCTACCCCCCCTCAATCAAGAACCCCAACCCCCTGTTTTTATCTCATTTGGGGGTTCCATGTTAACTAGGGAATCAGACGCCCACATCTCCCTGTAATTCGAACAATGCTTTTTCACACAAGTACGTAATTGTGTTGGACGAAGTTCAGGGTGATTGCCAGGGTGGTTGTCCTCCACGAAAGAACATTAAAGGGACACACAGTTTCAGAGTGGCAATGTAAACGAACACAACACATTGATGGACTATAAAGGCCTATTCACCCAGAAGTGTGGTAATGAAAAGCGGAATACCGCGCGATATTGAGTATTCCCACAGCAACGGAAAACCGCTTCCCACGGCATGTCATCAGTCTGTGATGTCGTATCGAATGAGACTGCTGATTGGCCAGAAAGCACAGTCTCAGAGGGCGGTATTTTCGAAAAATGGTTTCTAAACGCAGCGGTTTATCGCCCTTCTGCGCAGGATATCCATTCCAATCATTTCAATGTAAACAGTCCCATAGACACATACTATATATGTTTTATTCTTCAATGTCATTATGAGAAGACCCAATATTCTGGATGTAACACATCCCAAATACATTTGCAAGATTTCAGCTTGGTTGAATATTATTCCGGCTTCAATTTAAGGTTTAATTTCTTTATGCCGATGTAGTTCTTGCAGTACTGCACCTTTAAGGTAGTGCCAGTCGTACTTGATAACTAAAAATAACCTAAGCAGCAATAATGCAGTAGTACACTTCCAATGATACAACAACATGCATTATGCAGTAGTACACTTCCAATGATACTACAACATGCATTATGCGGTAGCACGTTGCTACAATAAAGCTACGTCACACTACGAGAAAGATACCCGGACCGGATCCCGCCTCCGGACCGGATCCCGCCTCCGGACCGGCGACTTTGCTCGGTAGAGGCCTACTCGGAGCTTGGGGGGCCTAAGGAAATCGTGCAATGCCGTCAAAGTTACCACTATGTAGACATGATTGGGCAGATCAGGTCAAATTTTAAAACTGTCAAAAGACCTTTTCGGATGCAATGAGCCATGAGGATTCAAAAACCGCTTCACAATTAAAAGCAGTGAAACGTATTTGCGTGATTTTCAACGAGCACTAACAAATATTGTAGTTTTTTGCTTTCTTGTAATGGCTTAAACTGTACAATTAACAAAACCCATGAGAATCGAGAATCCTTCTAATAAATAGATAAAAGTAATTGTATGACAAATGTTTCCCATATTTCTTTTTGTGCCTGGTACCGGTGTATAATCACAATCTTTACAAGACAAGTTGTACAATTTGGGGGTCTTTTTGTGTGTTCAGCGGAGGTTGACTTCTAAATCTTACCCAACGAAATGAAACGAATTTGTCATTAGCGAAACGAAACAAAAGGGTACACAGATTTCGTTTCGGTAGTTTTGTTTTGTTACCCGGGATAAGAATTTAGAATACAATTAACCTCCTCGCCGTTTCGTTTCGTTTCGTCGATACAGAAAGCTACGTTTTTGTCTCTGTGCGATTACTAAAAGCTGTTTTCCGTGTCGGCTTTTGTCAGATACCGCCATTGTTTGTTACCGGCCCGTGTACCTACCGTCTGTTGCTTTATCCTTTTAATATTTTACATAGAAAAAACGTACAGCAAATTTATAACAAAGAAATACTTAACATTTTGATTTGAGAAATTACCAGCGATGTCTCGCAGCAAATCTAACCGATGACCTTGATTTTCCTGAAAATGTGCACGCAGAGGGCGCGCGCTCTAGATCGAGGCGCATCACGCTCACGCTGATAACTGCACCCAGGGTAATTCCTATCCTGTAATATATATATATATATAAAATAGATAACAGTGCTCAAGCTTATTTCTCAATGAGAAAATATTTTCTCATTGAGAAATAAGCTTGAGCACTGTTATCTATTTTATATATATATATATATTACAGGATAGGAATTACCCTGGGTGCAGTTATCAGCGTGAGCGTGATGCGCCTCGATCTAGAGCGCGCGCCCTCTGCGTGCACATTTTCAGGAAAATCAAGGTCATCGGTTAGATTTGCTGCGAGACATCGCTGGTAATTTCTCAAATCAAAATGTTAAGTATTTCTTTGTTATAAATTTGCTGTACGTTTTTTCTATGTAAAATATTAAAAGGATAAAGCAACAGACGGTAGGTACACGGGCCGGTAACAAACAATGGCGGTATCTGACAAAAGCCGACACGGAAAACAGCTTTTAGTAATCGCACAGAGACAAAAACGTAGCTTTCTGTATCGACGAAACGAAACGAAACGGCGAGGAGGTTAATTGTATTCTAAATTCTTATCCCGGGTAACAAAACAAAACTACCGAAACGAAATCTGTGTACCCTTTTGTTTCGTTTCGCTAATGACAAATTCGTTTCATTTCGTTGGGTAAGATTTAGAAGTCAACCTCCGCTGAACACACAAAAAGACCCCCAAATTGTACAACTTGTCTTGTAAAGATTGTGATTATACACCGGTACCAGGCACAAAAAGAAATATGGGAAACATTTGTCATACAATTACTTTTATCTATTTATTAGAAGGATTCTCGATTCTCATGGGTTTTGTTAATTGTACAGTTTAAGCCATTACAAGAAAGCAAAAAACTACAATATTTGTTAGTGCTCGTTGAAAATCACGCAAATACGTTTCACTGCTTTTAATTGTGAAGCGGTTTTTGAATCCTCATGGCTCATTGCATCCGAAAAGGTCTTTTGACAGTTTTAAAATTTGACCTGATCTGCCCAATCATGTCTACATAGTGGTAACTTTGACGGCATTGCACGATTTCCTTAGGCCCCCCAAGCTCCGAGTAGGCCTCTACCGAGCAAAGTCGCCGGTCCGGAGGCGGGATCCGGTCCGGAGGCGGGATCCGGTCCGGGTATCTTTCTCGTAGTGTGACGTAGCTTTATTGTAGCAACGTGCTACCGCATAATGCATGTTGTAGTATCATTGGAAGTGTACTACTGCATAATGCATGTTGTTGTATCATTGGAAGTGTACTACTGCATTATTGCTGCTTAGGTTATTTTTAGTTATCAAGTACGACTGGCACTACCTTAAAGGTGCAGTACTGCAAGAACTACATCGGCATAAAGAAATTAAACCTTAAATTGAAGCCGGAATAATATTCAACCAAGCTGAAATCTTGCAAATGTATTTGGGATGTGTTACATCCAGAATATTGGGTCTTCTCATAATGACATTGAAGAATAAAACATATATAGTATGTGTCTATGGGACTGTTTACATTGAAATGATTGGAATGGATATCCTGCGCAGAAGGGCGATAAACCGCTGCGTTTAGAAACCATTTTTCGAAAATACCGCCCTCTGAGACTGTGCTTTCTGGCCAATCAGCAGTCTCATTCGATACGACATCACAGACTGATGACATGCCGTGGGAAGCGGTTTTCCGTTGCTGTGGGAATACTCAATATCGCGCGGTATTCCGCTTTTCATTACCACACTTCTGGGTGAATAGGCCTTTATAGTCCATCAATGTGTTGTGTTCGTTTACATTGCCACTCTGAAACTGTGTGTCCCTTTAATGTTCTTTCGTGGAGGACAACCACCCTGGCAATCACCCTGAACTTCGTCCAACACAATTACGTACTTGTGTGAAAAAGCATTGTTCGAATTACAGGGAGATGTGGGCGTCTGATTCCCTAGTTAACATGGAACCCCCAAATGAGATAAAAACAGGGGGTTGGGGTTCTTGATTGAGGGGGGGTAGACAAAATGCTCCCTTAAATCAAACATTATTGTGAAAGTGGTCTTACAACAAAAATTGAAACTCAAAACGCTCTTTGTCTTCCCACCAATTTATTTGGGCGCCGCCGGGCCAGGCGTCATTTCTCGAACTAAAGCTTTAATTAGCAAGCAATTGCATGTTCGTAATAATAATGCAATGGCGATCGCGATCGCGATACCCACGGCCACGTATCGTGCTAGAACCTGGTATCCTATTGGCTTACAGATTCCCGATAGCTCCGCCTATCCGTGCTGGCTTATTTACATACGAGGGCCCTATACCACACGCCTGGGGCCGGGGAAACAGATCATTATTGTTCTAAGCTCAGTACAGTAACGTACGTATATTTCGGCACAAAATGGTCCTTTTGGCGTTCCATAATTTTGCGACCCTACTTATTTTGCAGGCCCGCCCGCCCGCCGCCGCCGCGACAGTACATTATGTATACTGACTGTACACAGTAGTCACGTCCGTCGATCTGACTATTTATTTATAACCGCAGTGTACTAGCCTAACAACATAAACATTATAAATGTGCGTTAAATGTGTGAAAGTGAAATGCCCGGATAGGGTGAGTTATAACTGATATTCGTATAAATGGTCTAAATACTAGAATTTTTGCAAGATTGTTGGGAATGTTTTACTTTTATTAGAGGTAGCCGAGGTGACGTAAGTGCGGGTATCTCCCCCATAAATGACGGTATGAAAAATTAACATGATGAGCGTGTTATGCGAGGCAATTTTGTTTAGGCTAGCCTTTGGCCGGCTATGCCACAGCGGTATCCTGTCTAATTGCTGTGATGTGTATGCATAGATTAAGGGTCTGGCTAAATGCAGCCAAAAGCATAGGGCCTACATGTATATGCCAAATTTAGTGGATTGGCATTATAATTTATATACCTCCATGATTGTACACTGCCTGATTTGAATTTTTTTAATTTTAACTCTGAAATTGCCGCGTTGTTTGCAGCAATTATGTTCAGAGTTGTAACTTAATGATTAATCGAAATACATTAGCAAATGTACAGAGAGCTTTACCCAGTTCACTCGGAGTTAGCCAGCATTGAAGCTGTACCACGTGTTGGAAACTCTGGTATGATATTACACCCTCACCGTAACAATTGAAATAGTCGCTTCCTTATGTCTTGGTGTGTGCATATTTTATGGCATAGAGGAAAGCATACAGTACTTTCTCCTGCATGTATATTTGCCCACAGGGGAACATGTGTGTGGAAAGCGGCTCCTATCTGGCCAATTTTCACGAGTGTGCAGCCTGCCATTGCAGACAAGAGATCAAAATTGAAAACAAGCAGACAGACACAGGGGATGACGGGGAGGAGACAGTAATCTATCAACGTAGGTATCACGTACCAACTTGGTGCCAAACTTTAAACGTTACCACAATACCATGAAATCGTTAATTTCAGTGCCTTATAATTTAGACAAAGGCATAAACCAATACCGTGTATTGTACCACCCACACAAATAGATCTATTCAACTTCAGTAATAAATACTTACTGTCTGATGTCAAATTTCATCCGTTGCATTACAATACACTAATTCTACGTCATCCGATGAAGTCAACGGCATTGTGGTGCAATGCAATTTAATCATGGATTTCTAAAGGCGGGGAAGTGGGTAGAAAACCTCACAACAAACAAGCAGATATCCGTTCTTACAAGAAATAGGTACTGACTTACTGTGTAGATACACATTTATTCCAAAAGCCAGATATGAATTTCTATTGTAGTCAACCCTTTAAAACTGTAATGATCCGGATTTGGGATGTAGTGTTTGAGTGCACCTAACAAACACACCATGCTCGCCAAACATGTAAGGCCTACTTTTTATTTACTCATTCAGATGTGTGCACGATATGCCAACACCTCATAGCTGAACATCAGTACGAGTTCAGAATAGATGGCGACTACCAGGTATAATTGACTGACTGACTGACTTAAGGTGGCAATCGTAGTTGATTTTAGTTTACCAAGGCGCTAGGACATTTAAAGGATTTTACAAGTTTGCTGGCGGATAGTTGGTTTACCCGCTAATGGAACACCAATAAGTCAAATTACATTGTTAGACAATAGTGTAGTTTCTCATCGTGTCATGTTTTTCCCCACAACTCCCTAATCGATAGAATGCAAATAGATCATATAAGTATGTCATCAATTTATATTGATCGCTTTGGCGTTCCATCACTCAATTAACTGTAGGCCAAACAGAGTATTGAGCAAAAGTTAACAAAGCTCTTCCAGTTTCAATTGAATAAAATGTACCTGGTCGTTTTCATCCACGTTTTTCCCCAATGCAGGAATACTCTATGATGTGTATGCTATGTGGTTATGCACAAGATACGATCAGCATTTTGCCTGTAGACCCAAGCAAACAGGTCCATTTGTTCTGAAGAAATAAACAGCACATTCTAGTCCACCACACGACTGCAGAAGGAAACCATATGTGTTAAGATAGTTACGATGAGGTTTTGAAAATGGGAGGGAAACCCCCGTAAAGGGTCACCTCTTAGTCAAACTCTTGTTCGGACAGTAAAACCATTATGGTTTACATGCAAGGCTTCCCCTAAAAAACAACATGAGGTTTTCATCAAGCATTTGTGAGGTCATCTCAGTTGTCCAGTACATTGACCTCTGACCTCACTAAAAAAATAACCGGCCCATGGTTAGTAGAGGGCACTATTTAAACAGTTTTTAAAAGCTTGGTGCAGACTGCTTGGTGGGTTTAGTTATTTATTAATTTTTTTAAATAAAATGGACCTTTAAACAGTCGTTCAAACAGCTCTTTCATTTAAATATCTGACTATTGGGCTTTCCTTAATTTCTTTTACAATAAATAATTGAATATCCTGGAGAAACGAAACGTGGGAAGCATAAATCTGATCTGGCATGGTCCGACGAAAGCCCATAGAACATAGAGCCACTTGCAAACAAATATACCTTAGCTGTAACTACACACACCCAGCAGCTAGTCCGGTTGTGTATTTCTCTAGTTGTACCACAAGATACCACTTTGTAAAGTATGTCTGTATACCATTATGTTAATTTAAAAAAAATCTATAAACTTATGGTTTCTTGCTACAAAACAAGGTTATAGTAGTAGTTAGTAAGACATACAGGGCCGATGCCTACTGCTAAGGTGCCTATCTTTTTGTCATTTAGCTCCTTGCCCGGGAGTAGGACAAGTCCTACACACACTGTTAGCAAGGGGCCAGCTCTGCCGAACAGTCCCTGGTACTCACCTCATTTACAAGGAACGGTAGTCAATTTAACTACTCTGGAAGAATGTCAGTATAAGGAGGAATAACCTTGCCCAAGTCTTTAGTGGGAATGAGCTAAGTGCTCGATCAACTGATTGAGCTACACCCGCAATGTCAGGTTTATAGAGGAAGTGACATTTGGATTCAAGTCCGTCAATAATGACTTGATAATTGTAAAACCAGATCCTTTGTAATAAATAAATATTTATCTATGTATTAGTTACCTTCCGTGCATATTTATTTTGTTCCAAGAAGCCAATTTGCCCGAAAAATTATATTCCAGGGAAATATGTGCCGAGTGTTACACGTAATGTGCCGGAAATTTTAAGATCTTTTTACCCGAATTTTCCGGGGGCTATTGCCACACACTAACCCCCCCACCCCCATGTCAGAAACACATGCAATTACCGGTAATATCTTTACATCTCTAACCTGTTATAAAAGTTGTTACATGTACGTGTACATTTGAAGTTGGTTTACAAAGCCACTGCATACCGTATAGCTATCCTGGTAAACAGATTCAAATTGTTTCAGTGAGGTACACCTGTATGTTCATTATGAACATGTGGCATTTGAAGTGGATCAACAATAAGCTTTGTTTCGCAGCAATTACTGTGATACACCACGAGAAACTAACAACGAAAAAGCAGGACAAACTATTGTTACGAAACAATTAGGTGGGCACAATTTTCATTGCTCAAACTTAACTTCAAGTCCAGCAAGCAAATGCTGGCCATTCGATGCAGCATATCTGCCTTTGATTGGCTACATGATAGAAGCACTGATTTAGGTACCCACGTGTTTTGACAATGATAGACGGACAGGACAAGAATAAATGTTTTGATTAATTTGTGTATGGTGGCACTCAATGCTTTTATTGAAATAACCCAACTTTACTTCTACAATCATCATGAACTATCAAAAGAAGCC
>JAVCKS010031854.1:0-12212 GCA_032273685.1 Pteraster tesselatus | reverse complement strand
CAAATACACACGGGTCTATAGGTGACATGGTAACCAAATACACACGGGTCTATAGGTGACATGGTAACCAAATGAAACTATTCCAATTTGTTGGCAGCATTTCTAAGAAAACGAAACAAATCAATTGACTGGAAAGATAGACCAAAATAGTACTTCATATGAATGAAAAATTTCAAATCTATAATTTGCTATGAACATGAATTCAGTTGAAAATGTTGGTACCCGTCAAATGACTTTGTGTATGCACGAAAAAAAAGTTTATCCTGAAAATCATTTTTTGCAATAATTATTATACTCTGATCATGAGTCGTACCCTATGTGTAAATATGGTTCTTACTCAAGTGCTCCATTAAAAGCAATTGGTAATGTGTATTCCAGCAGTAGGCGTATTTTTCCCTCTTGCAGTGTTCTGTTACGTGTGGTAAGGGTCATCGAACACGTTCTCTTCAGTGTCGCTTTGAGGATAATCGCAACCCCCGTACTGACCTACCAGACAGCGAATGTAGTCACATTGACAAACCAAGCTCTACTACTACCAGGCCATGCTTCAGAGGAATGTGCAAGTCACAAAGAGGTCATAGAGCTGCTGTATGGCGGGCAGGTACATGGTCGCAGGTGAGTCTACATGTAACTTCTTTTTCTTCGCATCCTTCAACTTACTGCTAGGATCTGTATCATCAAGCTATATGGGAAATACTACACATGAACTGTTTTGAAGCCAAACATGACGATACTTGGTGTTTTGTTTGGCAAACATTCATTTTGTGCTGCCGTCAAATGTATTTTGGATGCATTGTTCCTAATATCTTCCATTCTATAATATGTCAGTAGCCTTTCAACATTTTTAGCAGTGACCTGACAACTAAATCGGGCAGTAATTTAATTTCATTCTGAAGTGTTCCAAAAGCTGCGGTGGTGGAGTACAGCGTCGTAGCGTGGAGTGTCTAACGTCCAGTGCAACTAATGGGGTTGCTGGGTGCAACGACAGAAGCAAACCAATGACATCACAGAGCTGTAACACCGAGACATGCCTAAGTGGTAAGTAGTTTCTCGAATGTTAATCTCTGGCAGCCCAAATTGTCTATCATTGCAAGGCAATGGAGCTCCAGTATATTGAAGTACCTTGCCTTGCCATCAGCTAGGGTGAAATTTGGGAAGTTTGGTTTACTACTGCTGAACAGGCTGAACCACTGGCGGTTTTTTAATTACATTCTTCTACATTAATATTAATACTATGCTTTTATGTCTTTGGATGTCAAACTTCCAGATTGCTTTGATCAGTACAACTGGTGCTATCTTGTGCCACAACACAAGATGTGTAACCATAACTTCTATGGGCCCAAATGCTGCAACACCTGCAAGGGAAATGTCTAACTTAGTGGTATGTGTACGGTTAGCTATCTGCTGTGCATATACACAGCATGCGTAATATGTGTAAGTGTGATTCTCATAGTACAGCTAGCTAATGCATGCATACATGTACACGCCCGAACCTCTCTGAATAATATCCACAACATAATTTGGGGCATTCTCCAAAACCATCTCAACTGCTGAAATCAATCAGCTACAAGCTGACCATTGTGTCATTACGATCCCATTTTTAAATGCATCTTTCCTGTGTGTGAGAGAAGCAACTTGTGGTTGCCTTGCTTGGGACATAGTTCAGGCCTGGGTTTCTGCAACCATACTTCTTGCCATCTAGCCCTAATGTTGTTAGATCACCAAAACCATGCAGCTAATTTATAGAGGAACATCTGTGTTGCGTGTATGCTGCAGCAGGAAAGTGTCCAGGAGTTTGAAGGTATGGAACTAGAGTTTAAAATATGACTATAACTTAAATATTGTACTAGTTGGTGGTTGGACTAGCTGCTATTGTATCAGAATCAACTGTGCCACTTGATGTACTTGCTGCTTGTGATTTGATTTTAAAACGATTTGATGGCTCATCAATTTATTGCTCGAGAGCAGAGAAATAAGTATAAGTTCTATGTGTGTGACTCTAACCCACAGTTTTACGTTAAACCTTTAAACCCTCGGTGTATTATTTGTTTAAAAATGTCCCTCTACCGCAAATGATGTCAGTTGACCCGACTTAGTCTAGAGAAACTGGATGTGTTTGCTGCATGCTCTCTCAGTATTTATGGTCATTTTAATTGTAAGGCATTATAAATATTTTAGAACTCACTTAAGTTGTGTGTGTGTGTGTACAGAACTGTTTTTGTTGTTTAAAATGTAATTGCAAAAGGTGTCTACCATATTTTCATATTGCCTAAAGTGGCCTAACTTATGACAATAAATTATTATATTTATCTTCAAAGTTGCTGTATGCAAGAAGCACATTTTAACATATTTATCTTCTAAAGCTATGCAAAAGCACTTTTATATCAAATATTTATCTTGTAAGCTGTACATAAAAATACTCTATGTATTATTTACACAAAGTTGTAGTTTGGTGATACACGTATTTTATAAATATACTATAGATTTACATGTATATAAATTTGTAGTTCTTAATGTGTTTTAAATGCGTCAATCTGCACTTTTAATCTCGTGTTTAGCAGAATACATGCAAGAAAATCCAACAATCATGATGGAAATTGTAAACCATAACAGGATTTCTGCATGCTTCTTGGCCCAAACAGCCGGTGATCCTGAGCAAACCTTTTGGGTGCAGGTACAGTACCAGTCAAAAGCTTGGGTCCCGGTACCCAAATTTGTTTTTGAGTCGTTAAATGATGTAGGTCTATACAAGTTCATCCAACCATATATTTGAATATTGCAAGACTTTATTATGAACTCCTTTCAAAATATGAAGTCATTAACGTAAATTTCTACATATGATGATGAAACGTTCATCACCCTTGGTCTTAGCACAATCACACCTTGAAGTATACCAATTGTGGTAGAGATTGTGGTTGTTTTGTGGCATTATTCATGGAGTCTCTTACATGAAGGCAAGTCATCTCTGATTTCAGACCACTCTCAAACCGATTTTACCTTGAGAAATAATTGTAAATAACGAATTGAAAATGTACTGGGTTAGCCATTGTTATTAGCTTGAAAATGATACAGTTTATCGCACAAACATATCCATCCATGGATAGTTATATTTTCCTATCAAAATGAATTATTGTTGCCAGTCAATGTGGAATGTCTGATACTGGATGCAGATAAGCAGATGATTGTTTTTGCTATTAATATGGGAAATCTTTTTAAAACGGGGTAGATTTCATCGTACATATATTATACACATGCAATGCCTTTAATAACGTGCGAAATATTAGCATAATTACAACAAGCATCATTTGGAATTCCTTCTAATTTCATATCTGTACCATGGGAAGGTAGTCTTCTAGAAAGCTATTGATTTTACAATGAAGCCAATTTGGAGCCAATTTGCCAGCATTCAAGTTAGAGGTACACATTTTGCAAGTACAAATTAGTGATTTGAAACTAAAGTTATGTTCAAAGCATATTGTAGACTTAGAAAGGTTTCATGTTTCATTCATATGAAACAACGTTTCATATCCAGTTAATTAATTTTTTGGCAAGTTCTGTGAAATACTGTAATAGTATTATTGGCTTACCAGTTCATCTCTCGATTCCTGTGCATTTTTGCGCTGTGTTTATTTCCGGTATGTGTCATTGATCCCCCCTCTGGGTATGCGCAGCTGTAATTCTGAAGTGGCCTACGTGTAGTTGTGGCCACTTTATCCCAATCACAAGAGTTCATTACAAGTATATAGGTTCGTTTCATGAGATAATAGGTACCCTACGTTAACAGTTCTGTATCGTAAGTTAGTAGTTTGAATAAGGCTTACCACTGAAGCTAACACAGATTCACTTTTTAATATTACTATTATTATAAGATTTTTGTACCAAGCTTGTACTTGGTGTATATTTTAATTTGCATGCTACTTTACATACACAAAGCAAACAAGTTATAATCAGATTCAGTCAAAGTGAGTCATGACTGGTATTTGGTCTTTAAACTGACCTGAGGATGACTACCTTGTTCAAGCCACAAAGTTAAGTTTAATGATGACGTTTTGCGAAGTGGTACTTAAGAGTGTGACTATGCAATTTGGAAACTAAGCCATTGCATTAGGTACAGAGGGTATTACACACAGATTAAGTGCTAAAACTTAGTATTACTTTGTGCTTTTCTAACCTGCCATACACTAAGCAAATGATTAAGTAGCTGTTACGAGCAGCAACTGCTGCTATGAGTGTGTTTCTTTCTATGTTATAAGTTTCTGTTAGTATTGTAGAAAACTTATCCAGTCTTTGTTTAATATCACTTCAACTTTTTACTAGCAATAAACTTGGAATTTACTAGACAACAAATTGGCATTTAGGTGCGATATTTACAGAATATAAAATATGTTGATAATTATACAATATTTTATATTACTCTAACATCAAATAGTTAGGGAGGTGGGCGTGGGGTTGGGGAGGGATTGGGGTTAGGTTTAGGCAAACCTACCACACAAGAGGTTATCTAATTATGCATCTAAGAACTGAGAATAGAAAATATATCAATATCTCATTATCTGATATTCGATATTACAATGATTCTGTCCCTACCTCTAAATTGGCTGTGTTGGTCAAATTTATTTAGCAGAAAGAAAATCACAGAAAATGAATTTAGCCTAGACTAGAAATCTATTGCCAGTTATTTGTCTCAATAACCACATGTGCATTTGGTATGAGGCCCACAATTCTTTCCTTAAAATTTCCATTAAATTTCAATCTAATGAGAATAGTGTTAAGTTTTGCTCGCAATATGTTTTGTTTTGTTTATCAAATTGCACATTAGATTTGTATTTACCTGCAGGTTGACTCATTTTCTAGTCTTAGCTTTGCAAACACAATCATCCTCTCGCACACAACCAATTAGCATAGGAATTATATTGTTGGACATAAATTTGACCAGCACCACAATAAAGGGTATTATGTCGGCAAATCAACATTTGGGGTCAGACATTATACAGTAGTTGGAAAGGGCACATTCGCTTTACTTCGGTATATGTTTGAAATTTGCACATTCATATTTTAACAATTTTTTTAAATACAGGATATGAATGTATTGATATAAATGTAGCTAATACCAATATTATTATTATTTTTTAGTTTCCCCACGTAGAACAGCCTGTATTACACCTTAGGCATAAAAAAAAAAATGTTATGTTGGCGTAACCCGACCGACCCTAGAAAACGGGCCGACCCTAGACATTTTCATTGATTTTCAGACAGAAAATAAAAATCTAAAATATAGATATACAATATTATAAAAACTGAAAACGAAAACCTGTGTTGAGTCCTTTTTTTCAATTCGCTTTGTGTTGTATATCGGATTGCAACGTTATAAACACCGCCATTTTGGTGAAAAAAACAAAAACAAAAAAAAACAATCCTGACCTACCTACCCTATTTTTTACATAACATTTTTGTTGTTATGCCTAATGGCATAGTGTGGCTTATTACCCTTCTTTGCAGAGCGGGTCACATATGAGGCACTATCGGCAGGCTAAATAGGACACACGGTCACAAAAGGCAAAAACCACAATTTCTTGTTTTTCTTGTATTCAATCAACTGAAAATTAGAATTAAACCCCAAAGTGTTCTTGAGGCTTCTTTGTTCTTTAGTTGAATGGTCGATGTGTAAAGGAGGGCTGGCCTGTTCAGAGACTGTAATGTTCCTTGTGGATTTGGATGCCCTATTAGAAATACCGGTAGGATAAAGAAGACCAAATACATGTAACACAAACAACATACAATTCTGGAAAAACCACTCTATTTTTTCCCTTTAAGTAAATTTCCCTTGCAGAGGACTTGTTGTATTATTTTATTTACATGTCATATGTGTATACAAAGCATCCAGACTATGCTTAACACTCTCCCACTATACCTTCTTAGCACTCAGTTTATCACGCTCGCACCGCGACCAAAGCGTTCTTACCGCAACCTTTTTGCGCCCAATAAGACCACACTACGCTCTTACTGCGCTCGTTATGCTCGAGCTACGCTGCTACTACACTCGTACGGCAACCACCCGCACACGCGGCACTTTATTAGTTCTGAGAGTTCCTGCTTGCAACAGGACGATATACTTTGCATGACATCACAATCTCCGTCGACTGTACGTCGCTCGCAAAACATCAGGCAAGATCGTACAATGCTTGCGCTACGGCAGTACCACCACATCAATGTTGTCCTTAATACGCTCTTACTGTGCTTTTAGTGCGCTTTCACATCGCTTGCACATCGCTTGCACATCGCTTGCACATCGCTTGCACATCGCTTTCACATCGCTTTCACATCGCTTGCACATCGCTTTCACATCGCTTGCACATCGCTTTCACATCGCTTGCACATCGCTTGCACATCGCTTGCACATCGCTTTCACATCGCTTTCACATCTTGGTGACCGAGATACACAGGTTTTGGGCAGGTTCAGAATTTGGAAAAGGGCTCCACGACTATAGAGACTATACAACGACTTGCTGCTTGTACTGCGATGTACGCGACCGTACTGCATTTTAATGCGACTGTTCTATATTTTACCCGATATTTGGGGGGTTGTAGTACAGTCTTTGTCCGGTGTGATAGGGATATTAGACCTGTGAACATAATAAAACACATTGAGCATTTAGCAGCATGCTACTGGAAAATGAACTAGGTATAAGTAACACCCTAGACAGAAGTGACAAGATAGTCATTTATTACTCTTGTGGGAAGTTTTAAAAGAGAAGACTTTTCCTGCAAAAGTAATACTTATGTATTTGGGAATTGATATATTACAAGGGCAGTAGGCAACTATAACATTTGCAGGAAACCTATTACGTTAGTGGGATTTTTACATTAAAAGCTACAAATTTGCATTACATTTGTAGTTTATTATGTTTGGGGGGTGTTATTAGTCGCGGGTTTAACAATGGACGTTTACTGAAAGAAACACACACCAATTTTGTCCTTAAGGCAAGTAATATGGTGGTTTGTATTTCCAACATCGTGACTATAAATGGAAACGCTGTTTATAATTGTTTTGTATTATCAACATGAAAATGATACAATTGTACTACTTGTTGTGCACAGTATTAATGCTACTTGCTAGGAAAATTTGTCCACGCTATGTTATTTATCATTTATACTAAAAAGCATGTATTAAAATTCTTTTACTTTAAGCTATACTTTACTGTTTGTTTACAAATTGGTGCTATTGTGTAGTCTTCTTGGTGCTCAGCTATAAGTTTATCCCTTGTACATAATTCCAAATAAATGTAAGTTAAAATAAATGTATTCAGTAATATCAACTATATTTTCCATAATCTGAAACTCCTAATGTGAAAAGTATTACCTTATTCTGCCAATGTCTTTAAAGATGTGCCTTCAAGGAATATTTTCAAAGAATATATTCACAGATATTTTTTCAGAATGTTTTAAATAAAACCATGTTTTCAGAATGGGTATTCATCATTGTTAAAAGTCTGTCTTTCGAGTGAGACAGTTATGTTGAAAGTGTAAAATATGATATACAAAGCAAATATAATGTTACCATTGCCTTCAAATTTTGACTCTTCAGTATAATTGCTGTAAGTTATCACTATAAAGTTATTACATGTTACAATTTCTAGGTACAGTTTGTTCGATAGGATTGAATAAAAAATTCTGAACATTGACACTGTTATTTGTCGATTACTTTATTTCTTGAACAACCAGTTTGTGTTCTTCTACTCGTAGATGTAGTTGTAATAGCTGGTTCCTGTTTAAGGTGGCGTAGATAATGTGCGTGCGTGGGGGGGGGGGGTAGAGTTAGGGTTATGTTCTTTGTCTAGAACACTCCCTGGTACCCATCAAGTGCCCTTTGTACAGTATATAAAACCTGCACATGTATTCCTGAATTACATTGTTACTTTGTACAACAAAATATGAGCTGATAGCTGTCGCCAGCTTTCAATATTAAGATAATAAGTTATGTCTGCTTTAATTTCATATACGGTACATGTAATGATCCATCTTTGTGTCTTACTGCTAGCCACTGCTAGACTATCTTGAAGTTCTTCAATCCATACCCATGTTTAAGAAAATAGAACCCCAAGTTGGTGAACCATTTCGACTATGCAAGAACCACAAGCAAAAACACCGGATATAGCAGAGGAGCTACTAGATATAAGAACATGTAATCTCAACATTTATGGTCAAAATTATCTCTTCTGGCCATAACACTAAAAGAGAATTGTGCGACTTTCTGCTCATTTCAGGACAAATAAAAGTTCTGTTATTTTTCTTTTGATCAGCTGTCCTCTACCGTAATGCAAAGTGAGCCCCCTCCCCCCCCCCCACCACTACACATACATAATGAAAATAAATTGGTATACTATAAAGCCAATAGTAAAACATACATTGAATCAAATTTATTTAGTGTTTCCAAACTAAAGCAGCTGTCCAACATTGTTTATCCCAAAGTTAGTGCGTAGGTAAATTATTAACTGGTAATGTGATAGTTCCACAAGAGTGTACTGCACAACAGAGAAGATGTCTTCCATTGTTAAACATTTTTATCATTACTCATCACGGATGGCCTGATTAAAACACAAATTGCAGTCCCTCTGGTAAACACCCTTTCTAAGTTAGAAAGATGCACTACAGACATAGTTCTGGAGACTTGAAACCTTTCAAAAAAGTAAATGCTAATCGCTTTTATTTTTCTCCGATAGAACAGCTTCAGTGAGCTCTTTTGTTTAAATTAAGCCCTTAATTTGCTTAGATAAATGCGTGTCGATTATTAATGTATTATTTACAAAGAAAGCACTTAAATCTAGTGTGTGAGAAAAAAAAAACCCATTCTATTGCATCTTGTATACAAAGAGTATATTAACTGAGCTATTGGCACAACTACCCATCTGATTATTGTGACAGGGGGAAGGGGGGAGGTATCCTACCCTACACAGCCAGTCAGCCTCGACCAGCTGACAAGACGTCGTCTGCTGCTAATGCCCATCATTAATGACAAGGACTGACAAATTGTGATTTCTGGAGTGCATGCCAGTACATGTATACCATGCACCTCTCTCTCTCTCGGGACTACTATGCATGCATGCTACTGTACTGTACATTGATCAATTTGTGACCCATCTGTATTAAGATTCTTGCCAATATGATTGCTGCTGAATAGATGCTACTTTGAATTACTATTCCCAGTAAATTAGTCTAGATCCTTTTTTTTATTGGAGGGTCGAGGGTTCCGGAGTACATTAGATTTCGTTGTAGGACGACTGAGGGTCTGCATTTACCAAACCTCTTGGCATATATACTGAAAGGAAGTACGAGTGATGGCGCCAGGCGGGGCGGCGGGGGGAGGGGGAGGGGGGGAGGGGGAAGGGGAGAGGGGAGAGGGGAAGGGGGTCTTAAAGAAAACAGTGAGGGAGCTAAAGTTATATTTGCCATGTGCCCCAAATGTGACAGAATGTATAGTTACACAGCTGTTAATATCAGCCCCGTTCCCATACATCATTGAGCGCACATTGCCTTGTGGTAAATGTATTCATTCACTCTCAAACAAGAACAACCGATAGGAAAACGTCATAAATCCGAAATATACAGTGTGGCTGAATATTTCCCAAAACATTACCCCAAATATTGTTTCCGTTCCGAGTTACACGCGGTTAAAAATCGCTTCGATTTTGCCTGACTCATTATTAATCCACTGTCGAACCGGCCTTAAGTTGGTCAATATGTTACACAAAGAATTTAATGTATTAGTTTGCTTTGTTTATCAATAATATACATGTATATCAATGCGCTGATACTAATGCGTCAGTCTATATAAATATTAGTCCAGTCCCCCAGCCGTGCCTGTGTAATTATATCCGGTTACAAATACAAAAGGGAATTAGACGACAAGTTATAATTTAGTTTATTTATACTATAACTCTTATAATTCTCATAATCTCCCAAATACAGACACAAACATCACTTAGGCCTAAAAGGCAGTAATCCCATCAATCCCATCAAATCAAAACATACCTTTGGAACGTTAGGGTACTTCTTTCTCGACCGCTAATGTTACGTGCGCATGGAATCTTAACAGTCCGGGTAAACCTTGACCCTAAAAATCTGACTATTATTTGTTTTGGTTCACCGAATTCCGAAACAAAAATGTATAATATTTCACAGTTGCTACCAACTTGCACAGTTTTCCAGGATGTTATGTCTGCCGGAATGCACGTACGATCACCCAGCAGTACTTCTCATACAACCACAAACACTGCGTACTAGACGCCCAACAGAGTGCTTTTGTTGGTGTCCCAACAAAATTCTCAATGGTGGATGTCAATCCACATCGATTGTCACACAGAGGTCAAAGTTTCATCACGGCAATCTTGAGCATTATCCTGTGAATCATATTTGTATTTTATTATCAAAATTAATGTTTGAACTTAAAGGGTCCATGAAATACGATTTGTATTAGTTTAAACAAGAGTTTATAACTATATAAACGATATTTGATATGGTAACGGTACAAATTAATATGTCCCGCAAATAATGGTAAAACAATCGGAAAGTGTTTGGGGGATTTAGCCCCGCCCCTCGAAAATCGTAATTTTGCATGACGCGTTTTACGTCGACATAGTAAGTCAGGCTTTACACGTGTGTACCACAGTATACGCAATCGCAGTATTTTGCAGCTTTATTCTCAAAATGCGGGGCCTTGAATGATATTTCTTTGGAAATATGCCGAACAGGTGTGTTGCGGATGGGTGCAGCAACACTGCTAGGGATGGTTTTAGAGTTCATTTTTTCCATTGGACCCAAAATATTGTAGAATTTGGACCGCTAAAATCAGGCTGACGAGGGCGAAGTGGACAGGCCCGTCCAAACACAGTAGTTTGTGCAGCGGTCATTTCGAGCATGCACGTATCATTTCGCATGACGGCAGAAGCTACTTTGAAGCATGATGCCATACCTAAACATATTCTCTTTGAGCAAGAAGGCAACAAGTAAGCCATCGGAAAAGGAGAAACCTCGAGGAGCGTTCGCCGAACGTGAAAAATGCGGCTAAGTTTCAACCTTGCTTTAGAAAGTTCTCAAAACCTGACCGGTGGAGTCGACTCGACTCCGTGGCCAACATTTCGTATGAATTTAGGCCTAACTTTTAAAAAAAAACTTTTTCGATAACCTCCGGATTTCAAGCGGAATAAACAGTTTAGAATAATGGTTTATATTAATTCAACTTAAGTAATGTATCACGATATCAGTAAATGTTTCATGACATGATGATAAAGTCCGCCCACAGCCGACCGTGCCTGCCACCGGCACCGAGGCTAGCTCACGAGCCGCGCTCCGGTCGCCGCACGCGTTGACTCTCGGACGGTAAGGTGAGCTAGCTGTACGCGCGCCGACATGACAGGCAAGTTGCCGTCAGGCCGGACGGCGGGCCATGTGTGCATTATGCACGCGGCATGCCATTGAATGCTGGTATCGATCGACTGCGAGTTTCTCACGTTTCTTCATCAATAGGCGAGTTGACCCGAATTGTAAACATTCATAATACGCAAACACGCAAGGCATGCCACCGTCTAGTACCAGTGCGCGCTCTTGTTTGGGCTATGGTAGTATGTGTACTCTTACTGTATGGACGTCACGGCCAGGACCACCCTTAGCAAGTATTTAATTTCAAACGAGGGGGGTGATATTTTAAACGCTAATTAAACACAACAAAAGTCTGTTCCAAAAACTTGTTAGTATCTGACATTATTGTAATAATATAGAAGTACACATTTAACGAATAAAACAGGGGTTGTTTGTTCACAACTGCATAGACCCTTTAAACCGGTGAATTCATAGGTGGCGAATATTATAGAATTATTGTATAGATACTGTACATCTATATATTCAGTGCTTGCCCCAACACGATTGCTAAAGTACCTCATACATGTACACCTATTGCGTGCTAGGTTTATCACTGGATTAATTCTTTCGAGGCGAAAAAAGACTATTAGGTTACACACTCAATAACAATAGCAAGAGGGGCTGTCGCTAATGTAATAACAATAGCAACAGCCCCTCTTATGGCCTCCACGATGCAATTTCCGGTTTTCTTAAAGAGAAATCAAAAATTCAATGTTTTTTTCCGTAAACTGGTTAAGGAGATGCTATTAAATATCTAAGGAAAGTTTAAACATGTTTCATTCAGAAAAATGTAAAAA
>JAVCKS010031843.1:0-12213 GCA_032273685.1 Pteraster tesselatus | reverse complement strand
AAGTGTGTACTCGAATCTAAACAAAGAGTAGCAAAGAAATACACATCAACAATGGCCGCTAGTGCAAACGATCTATTATAGGACAGCACATTTTTTGGGTTGATTTGACAAACGTTGAGGAGGATTAATTGTTTAAATTGTGTCCAATTTTCCAATGCCATATCTGTCAATAATTGTGTAATCCTTGGACACAGCTTGTAATCCGGCTCAACTTATGCTGGTAATTACATACACAGTACGTGTTTGGTAAATTTGGTAATTCCTCGTAAATACTTACATCCAGGATTGTGAAAGCAACCAAGACAAGCAGGACGATGATATATCCAGTAATCGCATACCCACTAAGCTGTAAATAGTCAGCAAACGCAATAGTTGAAAAATGGGTTGTGGCCCAGTTCGAAAAATTCCTCATAACATCAGGGTCCCAATTTGGTAATGCTGATGAAGCACAACTTTTTGGCATAAATAAATTACTTGCACAATTTGTTACATTAACACTGGTATCAACCATGATCATTTGTATTGAATCATGGTCCTACTACATGGGTCCTAATGTTCTAAACATTACAAAAATCTTGACATTTCTTATTTTTCCTGGATATCATAACGTCGCTCAAAAGACAGCCTTGCACGTAACCAAAGAAGTTGATAGTTTTCACAATACCGGCCTTAGTTTTTATCGCATTATTCTATATTAATGTAATTATTCTTGCCTTGTTGGAGTTTTATTCGGCCGTTTCAACTAATAAACTGACAAATAATCGGTGACTATATGGGTCTTTCCATAAATAAGGGAGCCAAAGCGTGACATGGTGTTATATCTCAAAAGATAATGTACTTTGCATGTTTAAGTGGTGGCGATAGCTCATACGCTTAATGTATAACTTAAATTTCTCGAATCAGATTTTTTGTTTACATATACGATCTAAAACATAGTAATACCTGCCACATGTATGTAGCAGGTATTACATGCACTTTGCTAGATTCAGACATTCATGATGCATAATAAGGGAGGGAAGACTTTTTGAGTCACGGTGTAACAAAGACACCAGTGTCTCGGGTACGAGTGAAACTGTCGGCTTTTACTTCTTGGCCTATGTTTGAAGGTTTTCATTGGAAATAGCTGAATTACAGTATACCAATGATGTTTACATATTACCCTTTGAAATTTAGATTTTCAATGGAAAAACTACTACCGGTAATTTTGGGCAAAACAAGTTTCGTGTGTAAAAGGAAAGTGAGACACCGGTTAGTTTAAGATCGTATATGAAAACAAAAAATCTGATTCAAGAAATTGAAATTATACATTAAGCGTATGAGCTATGGGTAGCTATGGGTAGTGGTGGTGGGTGAGGGGAGGGGGAGGGTGATGGTTACATTTCCCTCACCCACCACTACCCAACCCCTCCCCCAATAAATATTGGTACAAACCACGAAAGCGCCCGCGATGCATCCGGAAGCGCCCGAAACGCTACAGGGGTTAGTATTAAGTGTATAATTCCCACTATATAAACTTACTATGGTCATTATCCAAATATAAATGATCCCACAGGCAACCTGCAACAGCACAACCATTGGCATGGCGATCATATAAGGTATCAGCAGAAAGCGATTGTCCTAAGTACGAAAGACATGTAAATATATTCACAAAAGGCATACAAGTACAGTATAAAGCTCTTCTACAACAACAATAGAAACTTCAACAACCACATTCACTATTGAGTGTTTTGCTTGCTGTAGGCAGCAAAATTGTCAGAAATGCGATAATCTTCTTTGATAAATGACAGCCAGCTACACATGTAAACTACCTACAAACACTAGCCTTCAAATGCTTGAGACGTTAGCTGTAGTTAGCGGCTAATAAAACAGAATGCATCCATGGAGCTTACCTGGCTTCATGTAAAAAGATTCATGAACAATCCTAACAAAGCAATCATGTGATTGTCCTCATAACAAATGTTTTCTCTCTCTCAAAAGGCAAGGCTGACCTTTTGCTGAAAGTTACATAATTTTGTGTAGGAATTTTTGTTAAGGACTTCGTAATTTCATAACAAAAATAAGGTTTAACAAATTGAAATATATATAGAAGTCATATGGATATGCGTACGTGCATTTGTTAATAGACAAACAAATATCAAATCTAGTTGTAGTCTTGAAAGTAGGAAATTTTAATATGAACAGCTCTCGCTTCACCTACGGTTTGTTGGCATGAAAGCAATTGAGTTTTAACCCATATTCACTTTTGTAGCAATTATGCTACAATCATTTCGAGAGGATTTTTAAACAAATCTATACATTACTATTCAAACTGTGGGTAATACACGGTTAAAGTTGTTTTTATACGCTACTTTTAAATATACATTTGGGAAAATATTTTTCTAGTTTTACTGAAGGAATACTTTTTTAAGTTTAAGGGAAACCTTGTCTGCAACAATACAAATACTTACGGCAGAAAGACCGAAAAGGACGAAGAAGGATGCGATGAAAACAAGGCTCCATACAATCAGACCGAAAATCATGCCATAATACACTGAAGTGGCGACAGCATTATTGACTGAAATGCTCACTGCCAAAAAAAAGAAAATGATTTTTTACAATATATTTATTTACCTACATGAACTTGCCCTTTTAACATGTAGTTAACCCTTTCGCACCCCAGGGCCCGCAAAGCGGCAATATTGGGTACGTTTCCCCGACTGGGCAAATGTACAACTTGCACATATTCAGTAATGAAAAGGGTTAAGGTATTATTATCAGGTAACATTTTTAAACTGTCCAAGGACCTTTTTCTAAAGTAAAATTCAGATTTTCCAGATTATGAGAATTTAGGAACTGGTTTATAATTTGAAATCAGTAGCAGTGAAAATATTTCATTTTTCAGCTGCTTGTAAATGGCCTAAAATACATTTTAGATTGAGATAATAAAAGAAAAAGCTAAATTGACAGAATCAGAATTTTACTTCAGAAAAGTTGGAAAATGTAAACCTGATCATGCTAGTAAGGCCAAGTAAAAAAAAAAAGTATCGCCTCTTTGGTTGCCTGGCTCATTTTCCAAGATATCCATCCATAGTCCTCTAGTTTACTCAAAATGGTCGCTAGATTAAAGGGAGAATATGATTATAACGAAAAGTTCGAAAAATCTTTACTTCCATGTACCTGCCAGATTAGAAGCAACAAGATTAACTTGCCATCCTCCATAGCCAACTGTCAATGCTGCGTATATCTACATGAAGAGAGAACAAAATATCAAGTATTATGAACAACCAACAATATCAAGGATAATCTAAAAGAACTATACTAACAGGAGTAACTAAAATGGCAATAAATATAGGTCATATGAGTCTATCTGATTTCAGACCAAGTTTAGTTTACCTTGGGAAACAATTTGGTAAGCCCCAGGCAAAGTTATACACTTTGGGAAAATTCCACGAAAATTGCAGGAATCACAGAATGCAGAAAATATTATTTTTCAGATAAGTAGAATTATAAAAAAAACATAAAAACAAAATTACGAAATGAAATGTTTAAAATCGCCCCGATTACATAAATATTTCAACATTTTTCAATTTAAAGTGCCTGTAACTCGGAATCGATCGCACCAACATTTGTACCTTTTCAGGAACTATAACCTGAGTGTGAGTGTCACCGGCAATTTTCGTGATATCTTCCTCAAATCCTGATTCTGTTATTTCTAATGGCTTTATAGTGGAATAAAGGACTGCTATCTATAAACCATTGCACGACGAAATTACCTATAGGGATGTTACAATTCCCGCATTCAGCGGTTGTCATGTTGGGCCACTGTTCATGCATAGGCTAATTACCAAAGCTAACAGGGTACCCCTAAATCGCAGCGTTTTGATTGGCTGTAAGGGGGGTATTTCCCTTATACGTCATGGCTATGATGTAGTAGGTTCATCTTTACCAGCTTATGAACAACAAATTGGGATCTATTGCTTCTTGCGGTCGCTCGTTTGGATTTATTGTTTGGCTTGCATTCAACCCTCTCTAATTATTGGATCGGATATTCATTGAAGCTTGAAAGGTATGCTTGATGATAATGTAATATTTTGTCTATTTTGTGGTGAAATTTCAAAGAAACCTGGCAATGCAAAGTATGATTTATTCGCTGCGACATCGACGGTGCTGTCACTGCGAAGTGTAACGGTGACAGCTTTGCTAGAATATATACGCAGTGTGTGTGTATGGCATTGTGTGATCGAACATTGTGCAGAATCATTAGCACGTAGCCGATTTTCGTTCGCTTTTTGGTGGTAATATATCAATTGCTGCCATGCAAATACAGTGAAATCGCGTTAAGCCAAACTCGGATTCCCGTCAAAAGAATACAGTATTGTGTACATAAATACTCACATCACTCGAACTGCCCACACCTGTACCTCCACTTAACTTGAACCATTGTTCGGCTTATCCAATACAAACATTGTCAAAACAGTCACTATGAACTCAAACGCGCGCAAGGAAACTCTTCAATAAATCATTGCCACACAACACAATCGTCTTTTCATTGCGTGTGTGTGATCTGCTCACTGCCATTGTGATAGGTTCAGTTAACAAAGCCGTACAGACCCGGGCGTGTGGGGCCATGGGTGCGTGACCTTGTCAGAAACGCAATGGCTAGCAGAGTTTGTTCACTTAATGTTGGCTACGCGACCGCATTAGAAACCTTTGAGGATGTCGCCTCAAAGTTACTGGTGGTCCATTGAGGGCTTAGCTGACTGGAGCAGTGATCGCATTCCTGCGCTGCGTGGCTATTGGCTGGTTTGTTTTTGCGCCGTGCTCAACTCGTTTCTGGAAACTTTTTGCAATGTGTCGTGGGGATTCGAGATTTCACAGTGATAACACTACAAACCTGAACAGAATTTGCGACGATGGGCGATAAAGTAAAACTTATCAAAGAAGTTGAGAAAAACGCAACACAATTTTATTACGATCCTCATATCCTCAGTCATACAGTAGCCCACCCTCTATTTATTGAATGGCCCGCCCTCTATCTATTGAGTCATTTCCTGGAAAATACCGAATGTGGTGCGCGCGTCATAGAAGAATGCACACAATACAGATTGGACAAAATCATAGGAGATTTTAGTGGTTTATTTTTATAAATATGTACAGAGTACGCACTTTTAGGTAAGAACATTATTAAATATTTGTGAAATTATGATTTTTAACTAAAACACAAGCCGCTATAATAAACTAAAACGCTTCATAGCCGACATAGCACCTTTACGGTGGTACATGTACATGTAGTCCAACTTATTGCACCATGGTGTACCGCCGCGAATTGCGCAACCTCGGTTAACTCGAACTCCCTTGGGATTCGACTTAACGCGATTTCACCGTATGAACAATTTTGGTGAATTAGATACTATTTCATTGAGATATTGAATTAAAGAATGATTTTAACAACACAGAGGAGTAGATGTTTATGGATTTAAAACAAATGTCAACGATAGGCACTCATGATAAAATTTGTAGGCTGTAGCAGCCATGATGCATAAAACCCAACCCAGCGAGTGCATGACATGTGTTTCCACTTTACAAAACAAAGTCCACTGGAATAGCGATACAAATTTCAAAAAATCTGATATTCAGTGCCTGAAATTGTTGAGAACGAGACAGAAATTCCCTGAATTTTTGGAAAAGTGGAAACACTCATAAATACAGTACCCCATAATTTTTGAAATATAACCCTCGGTTTGTACATTGATTTTCATCGGAAATGTTGCTTTTGAACCGACACTCAAAGAATAAACTCTTGAAGTACTGGTATACAATAACGGGTATGCAATAACTTCAGCATCAAGTCGGCACCACAGTCGTGCGTCATCGTGTTTGTTGCTTATTGTATCAATATATTCAATAGCCAAACTCCAGGCTCTAGGGGCATGCTCTTTAAAGTGCTGCGCAAAGGGAGGTCTAGCGTAAACAAAAGAAAACCGCCAAAGTGGGTGCCTATAGAAAAAGCTCATTTTCAATGGTAACATAACACATGGCGCAGTCATGGATTATATAGCTTCTATTCAACCGCGGTGATTGACACACAAGTGCGTGCCTAACGAAAAAGCTAGTAGCTCATTTTCAATGGTAACATAACACGTGGCGCGCTCATGGATTATGGCTTCTATTTTTGCCGCACGGGGGGGTGGGGGGGCATTTGGGAGCCGAAACGACAATATTTTCAATACATACAGGTACAAAGCATAAAATGGTGTCTTCGCTCCCTTTATTATGGCCTCCGATCTCGTCTCAAAAAATATAAAATATAAAATACCCTACTCGCCAATGTTTTTCAGATACAGTGATGAGAAACATAATATATATTTTAATTGGCCTCATTATAGTTCTAGTTGACTAAAATAGATTAAGATAATAGGCATAACGTGCCTCCTGTATTCAAAAGTAATTACCGACGCAGTATTCTACAACCTGGAATGTTTACAGAACGTATTATTATAGGATCCACACAAGCAATGCTTCTTAGCGGAATCCTTCCTCAGTAAATGGTCACATTCTTATTGTTTTACCAAATAATTGAAATGCTTTATTTAACAAGGTGCATACATGTTATTTATTTAAAAAACTTGTATAAACAATGTATATTATCCACTCATCATCATATGGGCAATTCCACGTTACTCGCGTTACTCTTTTTAGGCTCGTTTGCTTTTTGCAAGTGGCATATTTTATATGTTAACATCTTTGATGGAATTTTCCTTTTAATAATAGTTTCATAAGACTTTGCACTAACTTTGTATACAATTAGAATTTCAAAGTTTTTTAGTGAGAGTGAAAAAACTTTCGTTACTCATGTTACATTTTTTTGGATGTCATAAAATGGCAACAACCCTTTTTTCAAAAAGTGTCCTCATACAGGTTACTCTTGGAAACAAGTTTAACATGTTTGGTATAGCCAACTGCATGGTACACACATGTATGGTGAAAATTATTTCATAGGAGCAACTGTTTTCTGAAAAATTTCAAAAAACGGGCGTTACTCTTGTTACGTTACTCATGTTACATGCTTTTACCCACATTCACACATCTACTCATTCAAAGTGGCTGGAAATGGTTATGAGAGTTTTTATGTGATGTATTTCATTTCCTATGGTCATTGGGGTCTTCAAACAGTAGATTGTGACAACCATACAAATTCTTAAAAATGTTTACATACTCAAATAACATTTTTTTTCAATGATCATCATTTGTGGAACGATTAAAAACATTTTGAAACAAAAGATCACATTAATTTTGTGGAGCTACATGTATCAATATTTAGCATTCCTTATATTTAAAAGGAATAAATATAAATTTTGAGTTCATAAGTGAAGTTGAAGATGTTGAGAGGGGTGTTTGATTCAATTCAATTTAATTCAATCCAAAGTTTATTTTCTGCATTCTATCCTAAAATATAAGAAAACCAAAGGCCATCACCAGTTGTTGCATGATGTATTTGATCTTATGGTATAGGTCTCAAAACAGTTTATTACCACACAAATTCTGAACATTAAAATTGATTCAACATTTGGAATAATTTAGACATAAAATAACAACTCAGATATTTCTTCACTTTTTCAATCAGGCAATTTACCGGTACCTGTCATTGTCTGTCAGGGATCAGGGTCATTTCTTTCTTAAAATTACAAGTTGAGTTCATCTGATGGAAGGCTTATTCCATTTTCTACACAAGAAATGTATATACTACACGTACTTGAAAGTCAAAAAGTGTTGGGAGAGAATCTGGCTTACAAAATTTGTATTGACAACGCTTATTGGCCAGATTTGGTTCATCAAGTACATGTATCATAACAAGCTTTTCTTTGCAAAGTACATTGTGTCTTTAGTTTTGCGCCAATTCGAGTTTTAAAAACAAAAGAGGGCACTATAAAGATATCTTTAAAAACAAAAAGGGCAGCGAGGGATACCACAATTTCTCTTCAATGTTTCTCAGCAATGGATATTTCTGTATTTTGTCACAAAATATTATGTAAGCCTGGTCCAAGCTGTGAACCAGTACAGATCACTGTGATTGTAAACTAGACTGAATACAATAAGTAAATAAATGATATTAAATCAAATTTACAGAATAATCTTTCCATTTATTACTGCTATACAGCATTTGTAGCCGTGACTCACGTTACATGTTTTGTTACTCACGTTACACGTTACTCACGTTACCATTTTTGCACCCCTCCCATTTGAGAATAATGACATGCATACCATTTTATTACATGCTTTTACATTAAGAACCTCAAGTATGATTATAATTCCATTTGGCAAGTTTTCATTGTAAGGGACAATGGAGCAGGACAACTATTTGATGTTTTTCGTTACTCACGATACATTGTTCCCGTTACATTGTTCCAAGACTATCCGTCAACTTGCTTTCCTTTCAACTTTTGTAAATAGTTATGCATTTTTGTTATTGGAAACTTAAAAGTAAGTTGTTATGCATTTCAGAAATCAACAAATCATCTGAATATTGATTTATTTAAATCTTACAGGTCAAAATTAACCAAACAGAGGTTTTTAAGGTATTTTTCATGAAAAAACATCGTTCAACTTTCAACGACCATTTCTCCACAAATACAAGCAAATCTTTGAAAAAAAAACATGTTCCTCATGTCTACAAGTGTAACCAACAAAATAAAATGGGTGATTTGCCTACAAATTGAATTTAATTTTTTTGGTCATGACCACCAAATCATGGAATTGCCCATATGTATTTCATTACCCATTGCTGTGGACAAATAAATTGAATTGAATACAGTACGAGTACGGCAGAGTAGGGTAGAAAACTAGTAAGTACTGTATTAGGGAGGTCAGCGAAACGGACTATTTTTTTTTATAGCTGTCACTGTGTAAAAGTGTGTTGCAATAGTTACCGTTTTTTCCTTTTCTCGAAATTGGAATAGATCGTCTGGTAAGATGATTTTGGAGAGTAAAGATTGATCTTCCTAACCATATGTTTCTTTTTGATGATTAAAGTTGCAAAAATCAAGAAATATTGTATAGAACACGATGTACATTCGCAGCAAGTTCCGATCGCACACTTCCCTGTGAGCGGCCATTTTGATTGGATCACGGGAACTCACTCTCGTTTTTGGTGATATTTTGGCGAGGTTTGGGCTGATGAGAATATAAATGACATCATCATATAGGCGAAGAGATTCTCTGTCGATCGATACCAACAACACTATTTTCGATGGTGATTTGCCCTCTGATTTTCTATTTTTTGTGGACAGAAAAAAGGTACATTTGTTTATGATTTTCGAGCCACAAAATCCTTAAAAATATGACATAAGAATTTCAAAAAAGTATAAGAAAGGGTTATTTTCGGAAAGGTTGGAATGTTAGGAGTATGTATCAGTTGTTCTTTAGTCTATTAAGTGTTTCACTTTTTGCCGCTGGGGGGGTTTTGTGTCCGGGGTGCCTTAGCTAGCTATGGCAAAGTGTCATGGTGGTTGTGGGTTCGGCTGAGCCTGCATGGTGCTGGTGGTGAAATGTTTTTTGGAAAAAAGAATTTTTCAGCAGTGCTTTATTGAGACTTGAAAGGAATAGAAAATCAGTAAGTCTGTATGTCTACTAAAAGAAAATGTATACAATATACTTTTTTGTCGGTAATCGTTACCTTATAATGTTGCCTGAGCTGCAAAAATCAATAAATAATTAAATTACTATCATCATCACCATCATCAATCTTTCTTTATTTCTGGGTAGAATGTTTAAACCAATACTTTAACTGTAAATGAGCATGTTCTGTTGTTCTGATTAACATGGATACTTGTTCTAGCAGTTCAATTAATCTTGCTCTAACTACAATCTTTATTTTTATATTACATGTAGTTGTATTAATTTGTATTTTTATTATTGTTGTACTTTCCATTAACGACCTTGTCTTTAACATTCATTATATGATTAGCACCAGCTTTTAATTTGCTGAATGGGTGTTACTATTTACCGGAAAACTACCGGAAAACACCGGAAAACTCCCGGAAAACACCGGAAAACTACCGGAAAACACACCCTAACCTCCTAACCTCTTAACCCTATTCCCTCACCCTAACCCTATTCCCTCACCCTAACCCTATTCCCTAACCCCCACCCTAACCCTATTCCCTAACCCCTAACCCTAACCCCTAACTCTAACCCCTAACCCTAACCTTAACCCTAACTTCTAACCCTATTATTCCCTAACCCTAACCCCTAACCCTAACCCCTACCTAACCCTAACCCTAACCTTAGAGGTTTTCCGCTAGTTTTTCAGTGTTTTCCGGTAGTTTTCCCGGTAGTTTTCCGGTATTTTCTGGTGTTTTCCGGTAGTTTTCCGGTAGTTTCTGGTGTTTTTCGGTAAATAGTACCACCGTGCTGAATGCCCAATACTTCTGAGGCCCCCAAAAAAGAAATATCATCTATCAGACCTTAAATATTATTGAAATTGGTTTGCTTTTCAGGAGAAAACAACCATAAACTTTAAGGGGACACTTCGGCCAAAAGTGAACAACATTCTTAAATACTTTCATTTCATTCATTAAAAGGGACGTGGTTGCGGGGTATTCGGCAATTAGTCCTATTTTTATTTGAGGTCCCTGAATTTCCCCAAGATAATCTGAATTCTGAAATACGACAGTAGCGCAGACATACGTTTGTGCTATTAAGGACTACCATAAAGGGGACCTGAGAACTTATTTAAAGTAATATGATTTCATCTAAATGAACCATAAAACATTTTTGGACATTTGTCACATATTTTGAGTTGCTTTAGAGTTGTCATTTTATTTTGAACTCCCTGCACCATGCCGGCAGACAAAACAGGCCCGTATGTGCCCCTTTAATGGATCATAACTTGACCATATGTCAAGATATAGAGCTATAATTGGCACCATTCACTTTCTTTTTTGAAGCTCTTTCCAACAATACCACATTTGAAAAATTTGGACAAGTAAACCCAAAAACTGCCGACCACCCTAACTGTATTGTATGTAGCACGACGGTCTGCAATTTCTTGTGCGCAAAACTTGAACGTCTTTGCCTTGCTTTGTTCTGAAGATTGCGCTGAAAAACTGCACTTACTTACCAGTGTATATATGGCCGAAGCCATAGATCCTGAACGAACATTGTCAAAACAACAACATCTACTCAAAATTGTCTTCCCCATGTTTGGTACTGCCTCTGGTATAGTACGCGTTACGTGCTTCCTGCCTTCCGGGCGATCTGACCCACCCAAACTTATTATACGTGTAGGACCGTTGTTTGTACTAGTACTACCCACCCGAACTTATGTGTAGGATCGTTGCTTGTACTACCGGACCATGGAGGCCTACGGCGCTTATACAATCTACATACATCCCATAATTATGGAATACCATTACTGCCATTACAGCGTCGCATGTGTGGCATTGTTGGTTGGATATCTGTAGCCGCTTGCGCCGTCAACAGCGCATTGTCGCGTCGTGCCGTCCCATTGTCGCGTCGTGCCGTCGCGTCGTGTCGTCGCATAGTTTTGTACTGTTTGTATATGTCCGTCGCATAGTCGCATTGTCGCATAGGCGCATTGTCGCATTGTCGAATAGTCGCATTGCTTCGCCACTAGGTGGCATCCCTTTTCGTTGTGTTGCACAGCGCAGAAAATAGTTGTTACGTTCAAATAGAGCTGAACAATAATCTAATTATTTATTCTAACATGCTTAGACTAATTACATAAGACTAACTAGGCCTACTAGCTACTGGTAGGAATGAAGGGCCTTAAGGTAACATCTTATTAATAAGGCCTACCCAACAGCATTACGTACGTTCATCACTTTAAAGGAACACGTTGCCTTAAAATCTCACGAAATTTTACTGTTTGGAGGTGTTCCTTATTAAGATTTGTTCTTGCAATAAAATACCTTTAATGTGTTAGAATTAGTGAATGGTGATATAAAAAAAAAAAAAAAAATTGGCATCTGGCTCCTCGACAGCGTTCCCGCGAAACGTATGTCCGTATTTCCAGCCGTCAAATACCATCGTCCGTGTAATGGGCAAAATGTGCGATGAATGAATAATTCTCTACGTTACGTGTTTAGCAGAGAATTGTTATCTCATTATAAGTACGAGAGGTATGTCGGTAGTGTTATGTAATATTGCTACGGTTATGTAATGGAGTAAGGGTATTTATTCTGGGGTACGGGGTCTTGTTAGTCATTCGCGGTT
>JAVCKS010031832.1:0-12213 GCA_032273685.1 Pteraster tesselatus | reverse complement strand
CCCTTGTTACATCGGTATAAATGTACCACCTATTATCCTTTATTATGAGTGTACAGCATGGGTCATTCCACCAGGGTGGGGCATGGTTTGTGATAGTGTACCTTGTTACATCGGTGTAAATGTACCACCTATTATCCTTTAGGAGTGTATTATATTTCTAATGATAATATAAAGTCGCCTTACCATCTTGGCCCGTTAGCACCACCTGTGTCACACCGGAGTTCTTGTCATCTATAGAGCCATAATTACAGTCGTGTATTATTATAATCGTACTAACAGAATATAAACCACAGGTAGTTGCTTATAAGGGTTTTCTGTGAGTGAAAATCTGACACGCTGTTTTTGCTATTTTATATATTTATTGGTATACCTTTCAAGGGAAGCGGTTTGATATACAGGTCAAAGGTCAACGGTTTGATACAGGTCAAAGGTCAACGGGGTGTCATTTGCTTACCATGTACTACTCCCATCACAAGGGTGTGCATCGCGAGCCATGGGAAGAAGTTGCGGTTTTTGAGGGGGGAGTCCCATAAATTAGGGGGAAACCCCCACGAGGAGAGACCGAAATCCATAAGCCCACATGTTGAAATTACCGGGGTTCGTATATGGGACTTACGGTGGCGAAGGCAAGAAAGGTACCACTATAAGCCACCTAACCAAATGTTTTGGCTGGAAACTATTTTCCTGTCCTGTCCTACAGATTTGAATCCAGTTCTTACCGTATCCACGTTTGCCCATCAGATCAAAGGCGCTTATTCCAGAAAATACCGCCCGCTTGTTCCCGCCTAGAAAAATGGCCCAAAACAAGATTGTTAGATACCGAGCACAATGCAACATTTGAATTAAAAAAAAATAAAAGTTGTGAATACAATCAATAAACAGTCCTTCTCATCAGCGCCAAAATACGCCATCTTTTGTTTCTTTAAAAAAATTCAAATGTTGCAAATATTATGATCGAAATATTTCATATTAAAAGCAAACGACAACAAGAGAGACAATAATAATATATTAAATATACTGTGTGGGTTTTTACTGTTTCGCTGTATTCGGTTATCGTTCATACCCCCTCCTCCAAAAAGATTAAAATACTTAGGTCTACCCACTCAACCCGTGAAACCAGTTTGCGCACAACCTCGCAAATAAATGTGAACTTTATTAAGTTTATTTATACTGAAACAAAAACTGTTGGCAAAATCGTGGCATCAATATCACTGCTTTAATCTGAGAGTTTCCTTACCTCCCGATCGTTTCCCCATCAGATCGAAGGGCCCTATTCCAGAAAACATGGCTCGCTTCTCTGCCAAGAAAATCACAAAATAAAATAAAAGGATCTTCGCGCAATATTGTAATTATGTGGACGCCGGGCCAATATGTTACAATTAATAAATACAGTTTAAAATAGCAAGTTTAAACAATAAGCTAACATGCCTTCGAAGTCAAGTTTCTTTAGCTAGTAAACATTCGAACATGTTATTGAGTAAGTTAAAGATGTACGGCCCGATTCCAAATCAATTTCACCTCGAGAAATCATTTTAAATGCTGAATTTTAAGTAGATTCTATCGGACATTAAATCGGACAGTAAATCGGGCAGTAGATCGGACAGTAAATGGGACAGTAAATCGGACAGTAAATGGGACAGTAAATCGGACAGTAAATGGGACAGTAAATCGGACAGTAAATGGGACAGTAAATCGGACAGCAAATCGGACATTAAATCGGACATTAAATCGGACAGTAAATCGGACAGTAAATCGGGCAGTAGATCGGACAGTAAATCGGACAGTAAATGGGACAGTAAATCGAACAGTAAATCGGACATTAAATCGGACAGTAAATCGGACAGTAGATCGGGCAGTAGATCGGACAGTAGATCGGACAGTAGATCGGACAGTAGATCGGACAGTAGATCGAACAGTAGAGCGGACAGTAGAGCGGACAGTAAATCGGACAGTAAATCGGACAGTAGATCGGACAGTAGATCGGACAGTAAATCGGGCAGTAGATCGGACAGTAAATCGGACAGTAAATCGGACAGTAAATCGAACAGTAGATCGGGCAGTAGATCGGACAGTAAATCGGACAGTAAATGGGACAGTAAATCGAACAGTAAATCGGACAGTAAATCGGACAGTAAATGAGACAGTAAATCGGAAAGTAAATCGGACAGTACATCAAACAGTACATCAAACAGTACATCGAACAGTACATCTTTAAACTATGATCGCAAACATTCATGCTACACTTGGCGAGAATTCAAACCGCGGACTCTTTCGATATTCAGACATTAGGTTAAACGAGATCAAGTACTCCCCCGTGTATCAGCCCCAAAAACCGCACACAAATAAAATCCAAGACGAGACATTGAAATAATTGACCGCCCTCCTTCTCTCATCCACAAAAGGCTTGTTTCTCTTCAACTCTTCTCCTCCTCTAACACAGGGAACAAAGAACCTGTTTCTTCTCCTTAGTATAAAGGGATGTATTCGTACGGGGGCGACACATGACATCAACAAGCAACCACCCTGGATGAGACGCCATTATAGTACACAGCGCAGTATATGCGCTAATAATGACGGGCGGTAATTCAAGAATGGAAAATAGTTTCAATCAATGAAAACCAACCGCGTCTACGTCAGAAACCACAGCGGCAGATGCCCAGCTTTATGAAACCACCATATTTCTAGCGGTTTGAACTTTTTCGATTATATACAATAATATTTTCCGCAAATGCTAAACTTTCTACATGTTACACCTTCGGATTTTCGCAGATGGGACAAAGTCTTCTGTACTGAAAATCTTAAAACTTTAAGAGGAAACAAACGTCGCAGAATAACTATTGAGTTTTGAGCTCATATGAAAAAGAATATACATGTAACTAAAAATTGTTTTTACCGGCGTTACATTAACGCCAAAATCTAAAAAATTTGCGATGGTATCTCGAAGTCTATTACATTGATAGACTAAATGACTAGAAAATAAAACATGTGTAATTTAATACTCATGTTCTCTCGCCATTTGCATGCTGTTTGTACAGGAATAAGTTTTTGTTATCTCGATAAAGTTCAGCCAAAACAAAATTTGCCGAGGCGAAACTCTTTACCTCGTCCATGCAAATCATTGGCCGTATCTGTGACGTCATTGTTCACGTGAGCCAATGGCACTGAAGAACATAAATCGAAAACGAGGCTGATCAGGAGCAGTCCAATCAGACAAACGTGGCTAGTGGTCGCCATCTTGTTTGGTTTCTGTAGGACATAAAAGAGTACGCAAATATTTACCATTATAATTAAAGCTATTTCTGGCAAATTTAAAAGTAGATTTACGATATAAACCTGTATCAGCTAACGATACGTACCTCTATGGTGAGCTAAAAAGAACTGCATCATCTCACAATACAGACACTCGTGGTGGCTAAATAAACTTGTATCACCTCATGATACGTACCTCTGTGGTAGCTAAACAGAACTTTCTCATCTCACAATACAGACACTTGTGGTGAGCTAAATAAACCTGTATCACCTCACGATACGTACCTCCTATGGTGAGCTAAACAGAACTTTCTCATCTCACAATACAGACACTTGTGGGGATATAAATAAACCTGTATCACCTCACGATACGTACCTCTATGGTGAGCTAAACAGAACTTTATTATCTCACAATACAGACACTCGTGGTGAGCCTAAAAACATGCTTCAACTTATAACGATGCACAGCGTCCTTACCTGTGAGAAGTGAGCTCCGTCAGTGATCGTGTGTTTTCCCCCTTCCTCAATGTTGGCGTTTCTAACCCCTATGGACCTCCTTATATAGCCCCTCGGTGTCTCCACCAGCTCCCCGAACCGATTATCACCACCGTCACGGGGGGAACAATACAGCGAAAACTGTTGCACTCGTGACTAGTACTAATTAAACTAGCATCCGTCAACAAATCCGTTTAGTAGATCACGACTTACTGTAAGATCGTTGGATGTGTATTAACAGCAATATTTCTGGTCTGTTTGTAATTACGATCGTGACTTTGTAAAGTTAGACCGCCTCGAGGGTGTATTCTCTCTTTAGCTTGTTCTTTTTTACAAAACTTTTGCGAGGATAAACTGGCTAGATCCGTATGTGCAGACGAAGGCAGTCTTGTTTATTGTATACGATTTTTACGAGTCAATTATGTTGCAATCTTTTACGTTATGACTTTATTTAATACGCGGTTGTATCATATATTTCAATAATTTAAGTGGCTCTCTCTGTAGGGGGGTAAGAATTTTAGTATTTTTTAAGTCTCCCACATTTTAGCAATTGTCCGTGGCTACTATTTGTCGGGTTGGTGGGGGTAGGGCGTATGGGGTTTTAAGCCCCTTAAGCATTTGAATTGCTGTAGAAATCATTACTACAAATTCTTTATCATAATAAGTGTCATATTCAATAAATATGTGCAACATTTACCAACGTATAATAACCAGGATACCCCATCGGTAGTCTAATCTATGGATTACCCTTCCCCCCCAAAACAAAACCCAAACAAACCAGAATACGAGCCAAGATGGAAAGACAAAACGCGTCAAACTACATTCGCCTTATTGTACAACAGCCAGCGTATACGAACACATTACAATTTCCACGTTCGGGCTGGAATGCGACTAAATGTTTTCGAATATAATTGTTGGTTTGTTTGCAGTAATATTCGATTACACTGATGCCGTTGTCCTCGAGACACCTTGAGTCAGTCTGTCTGTTTCTCTTCGGAGCTGGTAAGTTATAGTCACTGCCTTGTGAGGGTAACGGTTATTAATACGAAGGTGCACAGAAAGTGTTTTCGGTTTCTTGTTTGTTTGTTAGTTTGCCTCGGAAGACGCATTAAGACAGACAAACAGACAGCTTATAGCCAGCACTGCATACAGCCAGACACACAGACGGCTAGACAGCTCGATAGACAGACAGAACGGCATACATGTTTTAGGTCCATGTGCACATTCTTTTCTGTTTGTTCTCTTGCAAGCGCAAACCGTTTGACGAACTAAACTTGGCACGTGGGTTTCCTAAACATAACGATTTCCAACATAGCGTCAGTCAGTCTGTTTGTAAGGATTTTATAATTGTCTGCTGTTTGCCCCTTCGCCCAGATTGTTTGTTATTGTATACTTTGTACACTCGGTGAAAATGGTCAAGTTTCGATTAGTAGTTCTCGATCCTAGCGATTAACGGGATTTACAGGCTAATAATGATCTGAGAGGATTACGGCTCGATCGCTGACGGACTAAGCTGATCATGTCATGTTTGCTGTTGCTGTATCTTTTGTTCGTAGTAAACATAATGTGATGCCAACAAAACAAAATCGTTCACGTTAAAGGGCAACCATCGTCGTGGTAAAATAGGACGTCCTCGTGTTTGTTTATTTTATTGGCATGTTTGGAAGGAAGCGGGTTGACACGCGCTATGATCCTCGCCGCGTGTGTATCTAGAGCCATACGGATGAAGTCACCGTGTGGTTTTTAGAATTGGGAGGACAGCCCCAGCATCCGGGGAAGTCAGGGCAGGGACCGAGACCCAGTTCACCTGTCAGCCCCCCGGATACCAACCAGAGACTTTCGGTAAGGAAATAACAATTGCACCACTTGACCAATGCGCTGTTAAACCTCCTTCTCGTAATACCCCATACGGTTCAAGAGAAGGTGATTGGCACCAAAAATGAATTGGCTCAAAAGACGAGTGTACTATTATGATAGGTATAAGGCCAAAAAAAGGTTGTGTTGCCATCAAGTGGACAAAATCGCGATGTGGGGTCGGTCGGTCGGATTTTAGATTTTTTAAATTATTATTTTTCATACACCAGAATATAATAATAAATCGCGTTGTTCCTGTGCTTAAATCAATCTGTGTTGTATCTTGAAAAACCAAGGGATAAGTCAATATAGTGAAGGAAAGCATAACTCCTATCAAAATTGTATGCTAAAACGGTGATTAAAAAAAAAAACCGACCTGATTTTTTCGAATAATCGGTCGTTTAAGTTAAGGAACTTATATCTCTTGCGTTTGCGACGATACCGTATTGTGCCGACAGAACGGAATCAAAGCACCAAACACAAGACTGAACACAAACTTTGAACAGTTTGAACAGGTATACCAGTCTTAATCCTCACCGCTGTTATCAGCAGCAACCGCCTGTATAAGCACATAATTTCGAGCCATAAAGTAGAGCCATGAAACTGGGCCCTGATCTGCATCATAGGTTACGGTTTCAAAAATGGTTTGGAAAAAGAAAAAAACCCCACAGAAATAATGCTTTTGGTAAAACCACCGACTATAGGTGAGGACCGAAAACCCAACCCACGTGTTGTGCCTTAAATTTAAACACGGACCGGGTTTTGCTTTTATACGACCCTACGCCTTGCCACCTCCTCGGCCGAATCATTTATTGTCTTCCTTTCTGCTTGCTTCTATCGAAACGAAAGTGAGCTACCGCAACCAGCTATACCGCTTTGGAAAACTGGGCGTTCTATTTGACCGGCAGTGGGTGTATTATAGGGGGAATATGGGTGGGCGGGAAGGAGCCTTGTTCGTAAGGTTGTGGTGCTAGTAATTATGTTCTTAAGAAGATTTCGTTTTTAGAAAATGTGAACTTTTGAATCATTGCCCGCCAGTCAATAACCGCCGCCGTAATACGCCATTAACAACCAGGGCGAAACTACACGCAAGGAGTTGAGGGAACTCGAGTCTCCCATTATGGATATGCGTGAACATGCGTGCTTGTGTGTGGTAAGAAAGAGCTGCGGCCACGCCCATGCGAGCTAGGGGGGGGGGGCAATTATTGATTTAATATTAAAATTTAAATTTGAAGGTAAAATTTGCACATTATCTATAAAAAATTCATTAATTTCTTTGAAATTGAAAACGACAAATGCTATCATCGTTACTAAGAATATTAAACGAGAGCTTAATTGGTTCGCTGCTGTGGTCTTCGTCGTTGTTGTTGATGCTGTTGATGTTGTTGTTGATGCTGTTGTTGATGTTGTTGATGTTGTTGATGCTGTTGATGTTGTTGATGTTGTTGTTGATGTTGTTGTTGATGTTGTTGATGCTGTTGTTGATGTTGTTGTTGATGTTGTTGATGCTGCTGTTATAATTATAGTCGGTGGTTTGTTTTTATTGCTAATATTTTATTCCAATATTCTCTGCGTTTTCGTCTAATTTCTGTTACATGTACGTTAAAGACACTTAGGGTTCCCCTAAGAAAAAGAAAAAAAATTAATAAATAGATTTAAAAAAAATTAAAAGCTTTTTTATGGAGTTTGCAAAGTAACATTTCAATTCGCACGGATAAATTTTATCAAAATGCCAAAGGTGTCCTATTTTATATCTAATTGATTTCCTTCGCTGACAAAAGTCGCTCAATAGTTTGTTTACAGGGAATCTGGGTGAGTAGATTGTTCAGCACGGTCACCTGTTATTGTCCGTGCTACTGCGAGATCCAGAAATTAGGTTACAAGAACTCGGCGGACATTCTGGTGAAAGCCGTGAATTTGATGAAATAATTATAATATCCCCTAGAAAAGACCAACACGAGTAAACGCCTGTCCTGGTTTCCCTGTAGAGTGGAGGTCACTTCGTAGGATGGTACCCTACTAATCCATCTGCATTTCGAATTTGTGTGGGTTAGGGGGGATTTGTTTGCCTTCTAAAGCGGGTCTGCACGGGAGCAAATAGGTCCAGGAGATCTTAGCCTCATATTGTTCTTCCTAACAGACGGCGATGTCTGCAAAGAGGGGACGTTTTGGCCTTATCTCAACCCTGCCCCGCAACCAGGCCCGTACTATCCATTAGGCACGATAGACACTGTGCCTTGGAACTACCAAACAACTTGGGGCCTACGAAACAAATGGGGGCCTAAAAGCGCTGGACATGAGCGCTTGTGTGTCGTCATCTGAAACATGCATGCCGACAATTGAAATTGGTAATTCTCCAATTCCGGTTTTGGGGACATACAAGTCTCCCTGTGCCTAGGGGCCTACAAGTGTATGTGCCTATAGGGCCTATACGAAGGTGTTAATCCAGGCCTGTCCGCAATAGGAGTGTAGTTCAGCATGTAGGCTGTCTGTTATTTTTTTAATGAGAATCTATTATTTTTGTATGAGGACGCAGATGGTATATAGTTGTAAACGGAGAGTCACCCCCCCCCCCCCGTGGAGTGATTGAGTATGTTCATTGAAGTGGAGGGGGAGTCGGATGCTGCAGCGGTACTTTCCTCGAAGACCCTTGGTGGAATCCGGGGTGGGGGGGGGGGGGCTGACATATGAAACTTCCTCTCACCATGCATACCCACTATCATTTGGCAAGCATAGCCAAGGTGTATTAACCCATGACACATACCGTTGTGGTGAGGTTAAAAACCAGCTTCAATCGAAGCACAAGAAGAAGAAGAGAATTGAATTACCGCCGTTTATGGAACCTGCTCTGTACCTCTTTATCGTATAGGCAAAATATGTCTCGGTTTTAGAGGTCGAAGAAAGGCCCATAGAAATTAGGCGAAAGCCAAGGGGACTGGAAACCCAATGCACATGTTGAACGACCATCATATAATTGATCACATGTAACCATTGCAGCCAACCCACGACCATTATGACACCATCTGCTACTCCATGTTCTACTGTATTTTGTAGTAATTCGTGTTTGTACTGTTTTGTAATGTTGGTGACGGACCCCACTAATATTTTTGTTGTCTTCTTCTTTACAGAGAAGTGATCTGGACGGGCTGAATAGCCTTTTTCACAACCCCAGACATTGTCGGAAATAACCCAAACAATACACTATTTTTCAGGGACTGGCTGGACAGAATTGTATCTACGTGTCTACGCGTAATAATGTGAAACATGAAAAGGTTTAAAATATTGGGTGGTTTATTTATTATCAAATTCTTCAATATTCACGAAATATCGTTCATTCATCAGCAGGGCGAGACACCGCTTCCCTTTCTTGAGGTTTGTCACACCCTCCCTCTACCCTACCGGGTGCAGAGTCTAGTCTTACGAAAGAGTTGCCACAGGAGGGCGCAAAATAAGTTTCACGCATTATAAACCTATTTTACTACATATTGTCGTGGATGGCGTTATTGCTACCAGTGGCAAAGAGCCAGTGGGATGTTCTCAGACAGTCACGCCCGCGAGATGGCGCCAAACTAGCTAACAGTGTCGTTCGCACGTACGTGCGACGTGTGATCATTAATGCCTCTGCGGAATCATAATCGGTAACCATTATTATTGCGTCACACGCACACTAGAGGGCGACAAACTAGGTAAGCATGGCAATATGAGGCCAGATTTATTATTTGCTAAAGACTTATTGACTGGGGGCGGTTTCTGCTGCGGAATGCGTACCAGAATGTGCGTCCACATTCGATATCCTCCAAAAATGTGCGTTTGTTTGAAACATGTGGTTCAATGGGTTATTACAACCGCAGAGGGCGCCGTGATAATATCGCTGTTCTAATTACCAACCGCGTTAATACGTGTAGTTATATTATTTAGAATAGGTGAACAAACTTTTCAGTTATTTTGTGTATTTCACAAGCTTCACCCGTGTGTCTCTAACAACGCACACAGCCAAAATCGCAGCTATGGCATTCTATCCATGAGACGAACCGTACCTTTTGTGTAGAGTAATTTGTCAAAGGATCACGTGTCACATGACGTCATGATTCTTGGAAGGAGACGACGGCTGTTATTTGTTTTGTGCCCCGATACGAGGCAAAATAACCCTACAAATATTTTCCAAAATCAGGCTAAATATTTGCTAAAATCAGGCAGGATGTTTTGTTTTCATTTCATATACCGGCCAAAACTTTGAGTACACCTGTTGGAAATTATTTTTAGAACATTGTACAGCATTTTATGGCCAGTAAGTCACCTGATATGTTCTGCCAGGCCTCCTGAAGCAGTTGCCGGAGATGTTCAGCTGAAGTTGGCTGCTTAGCTTTAACTTTTCTGTCATGTTCATCCTAAACAAGTTTTCAACAGGTGTACTCAAACTTTTGGCCGGTACTCTAGTCCTTTCCCCTCGTATGGTAGACTATTTTCTGACCGCATAAACACGCCTCGGTTACGACACTTCCTCTTTAAGTTTGGGAACGATGATATCGGGTTATCGGGTACGAGGTTAATGAAAACAAGGATACTACGGTCTTCGTAATCAGGCCGATCAAAGCACACACGATAATGGCAGTGCTGGTGTCGTCATGGGTGATTGATGCGCATATTGATGTGTGAACAACCCCTCCTTAGACTAGACCCCTTCGCTGAATAGAACTCGGTTAAATGAAAACAGGAACGAATCTGTCGAGATTGAGTCCGCGATTTTGTCTGCCTGCGTGATTAAGAGAGCATAAAACCTGCTTGTAAATGGACGTCACGGTGGCGCTAATTCGCCACATCCAGGTTCAAAACCAATTATTATTGTCAGCGATGTATGCGGATAATTATCATTTGGCGCGCGTACAAAAGCACGTGTACGGAGTGCAAGTATATATTGTTTCCGATTCCAACATTGCGGCTGTTTCTTACGAAATCATTCATGTTGGTGTTATATTTCGAGAAGTTGTAATTAGCGTATCGAAGCTCGAGTTTGGAAAATAATCAGGCACTGTATTTACGTCATACGCGTAGTTTTGGTGTACAAACGACTGTGGATGTAACTATACATGTACTGTAATACGTTATATCTCTGACCTTTGGCTTATATTAGTTGGAGAAAATGTGTTTAGAAAGATTAAAACTGTGCAATATGACGATAACATCCTCTCCCCTTCACAAAACATGTTTAGATTTCTTGTAATGATTAAACTATATCTATACTACTAGTATCTGGAATCCAATTTCCATCTTTGTCCCTCTAAGCGATAACTATTCAGCAGTCCAATCAATCTCCGTCATCATCTTTCCTGTCTCTCAAGATCTTCAATTATAAAATGCTTTTCCCGTTCTCTCTAGTATTACATTCTATTGTTCCTCTTTCTCCTCTCGGGAATCACCGTCGTCGCGACCCTCTCCGCCGACGCCAACGTCTCGATTCTTCACGAACCAGTTTTTCCCTCATCTCGTAAATACATCTTTTCTTATTTAGATCTTGGGACGTTCACCTTCTAACGAGTGGAGGCACGAACGTTTTGTGGGTCAGCAGAAACAGACATCGTTCCAGGAAATCATCTTGTTTTCTTTCGTGGGACTAAATCATGATTTAGTACTTTTACGACGACGTGCGACTGTCCGCATCCAAGGTAGGTATCCTGTCACGTCTTTGAGTTCGGTGGTGACCGCTGGTTGCAGTTTTAATAGATGATTGATTTATAACCGCGCTCGAATGGCATTATTGGCACAAGTGCATGCGGGTGAAGGGCGCTAAAAGGGCACGAAAGGGCGCGAAAGGACGCGAAAGGGCACGATTATGCTAATTTTCACTAATACACGGTGCGTTAGTGGGATTCTAAACTCTGCGGCTTAGGCTTCGACTTAGGTTTCGGTACCGTAAACCAGCGAAACGCTCACGCATTGTAACGGTAGTGGATTGCACCAATGAAACAATCAACATATGTATACCGTCTTTGTATATCTGAGTCTCATTTTCTGCAAAGAAATCTCGAATCTCGTTTTCAGCACAAGTTTACATTTTTGTACATTTTACAGAAAATCACGCGTCTTACCTAAGGTGTAAAAGTCATTTTCTTAAAGGAATTGATATTTAGCCGGTCAATCCACGATGTGTTAATCTTAGAGATTGAACGGCCACTTACGATTCAATCAATTTCTCCATCGGCTACACCGAAGAGGATGGCCTGTGGCTTGTCTTTACAAGATGCGATTCATTCCTCCTCCTCCTCTTTCAAGGGTGTTGTTCTCTACAATCTCAATCGATACTTGTTGTCGGATTCGTGTATACTCTGTGTGGTGGTGATAAGGGAAACGACTTCGTGCGTTCGCCCTGATGGCTCTAATGTTTGAAGGAACCGGATTCATCTCTGCCGTAGAATTGATTGGCATTTTAGTTAGATGGTCACGATCGGTTAGAGAATAAAGTGCTCGAAGGTCATAGCTTGAAATATGTCCCTAAAAATAACGGCTTCCAAAATGAAGAAACTTCAAATGTGACCGTGGGCCAATTAAAGACTAGCCCAAAAGGATAATAATAAGTGGTACATTTATACCGACGAATAAGGGACACTGCCACAAATC
>JAVCKS010031821.1:0-12214 GCA_032273685.1 Pteraster tesselatus | reverse complement strand
GCACGAGTAATATTTCTAAAACCTGTACATCTATATTTTCGGTTATGCACCATGAAATGAAATGAAATGAAATGAAAATGAAAATGCCGCCCATCGCCATCATCTTGCTGATCTGAATACATAATACATAATGTGCATGTGGTCCATATTATTTTATGCCGTGATGACGCATCGACGGTCGGAGTACATGTATATTGTTGCTATTCTTTGATCCACCATTATGCTTTTGCACAATAATGCTAGCACTACGCGTCGCGTCATGGTGGGTTGTACTAATATTTATTGAGGGGAGCAGGATGAAAGGGAGGGAGGGCTAGGGAGAGGAGTTTGGGAAGGGAGGAGATGGAAAGGAAAGGGAGGAAAGGGTGGGGAGGAGAGGAGAGGTGGAGAGGAGGGGTAGAGAGAAAGAGGAGGTGCACATACACCCTAACCGGTACTTCCTAACCCAAACCTTAACCCTAACGCAAACCACTCCGCTCCCCTAATAAATATTGGTAGAACTCGCTATTTTACGCGTCGGAAAAAAATAACGGCGCGCTTGATGCCCGGCCCGTCTTTTACGCGCAACACGTGCACACAAAATATCCGTGTGGTATCCACGTCCGTACACGCGCTCGATCGTACACGTACACTATACAGTAACGTATAACACTAGCAGTAGCACAGTCAGGAGAACATGATTTAGTTCGGCCCGTGTACGTGACATAAAATCATGAAAATTTGAAATTTATGCATTATATTTGAATCATTACTACTCGGCTTTTGCGTAGTACTAGCGAAAGTAAAACTAGTGTACTGTGGTGTGTTGTTAGGCCTACTTGTGTTTGGAGTTTTATCGATTGCCAATCAGCCCTAGTTCAAGAGGAAACCGTTCAAGATGTCGATGTATAACTTTAAGAAAATTACTGTTGTACCAACAGCAAAGGTAAAGAATTATGTCTTTAATGCAACTCCAGAGTACCAATCTACCAACCACCCTTCCACTACGTCCCAAATACATCTTGTACCCAGCCTGCACATCCAATGAATGATGTCAATAACAATACAAGGCTAGGGTTAGGGTATCAGACTAGTAACAAAATGGCGAATGGACGGGTATTCTGGAGTTTTTTTAATTGTGTGTTTTAGGGGCTTGGACCCGGATCATCTTAGACCCAAACCATCTCGGATCCAGACTAGTCATGCCGTGGGATAGCACGAACATCATGCAAATGTTCTCTCTGTGCTGAGATGGTCTGGGTCCAAGATGATCCGGGTCCAAGCCGGTTCGGGTCTGAGGTGGTCCGGGCTAAGATGGTCTGGGTCCAACTGGTTCGGGTCCGAGCCGGTCCGGGTTCGAGACAGGCCAAGTCCAAGGTCTGGGTCCAAGATGGCCTAGAGGGTCTTGTACCGAGTTGGACTTTGATCAAAATCAGCAATTTATTAAAATTTGACTTGCTCAAGAGTTACAAACCCTAATATTCGGTCATAATATTTAGCATCAGGAAGGGCCAGGAAACATCAAGAATATAAGAAAGCCTTAAGGTTAGGGTTGGCGTCACCATTAGGGTTGTTATTAATATATTATTATTAAATATATATTATTAAAATAATAATAAAACAATCAAAAGCACCCTCAATCCTACTGAACCTTCGTTCTACATGATACACAAAGCATGAATATGGGTGCCCTCAACCCGAACAAAGAAACTTAGAATAACATAAATTCCTCTTGATGATTTTAGGAGAAAAAATATCCCTAAACCCCAACAACTGTTCATGCAATCTTTTCATGTTTCCTCACTCTTCATGTTGGTTCTACCAGATGCCTCCTGAATGATACTAAACAGTATGATGTCTAACATTACCCACGTTCCCGTTCTCTTTTTTCCAGGATTTTATAGATATTGTTCTCTCAAAGACCCAGCGTAAAACTCCCACAGTCGTCCATAAACACTACAAAATCAGCAGAATTCGGCAGTTTTACATGAGGAAAGTGAAGTATACGCAGCAGAACTACCATGATAAACTGACAATGATTATCAATGATTTTCCTAAATTAGAGGTTAGTAGTTGTTTTCCTAAGTAACGGTACTACTGGTAGTACGGTACTAGGCCCTCTATGTGTCTGTGAATGGTTGCACATTGAAGTTACTTCCCCTAAGTGATTATCTAGGCTTGAACATAACGATTCAGCCTCTAGACAAGAAAACAATTTCGGTGGTTTACTGAAGCAGTAATGTAATTATCTGCAGCAGTTCAACTTATTCTATGAGTTTGGTTGACTGTAAAAGTTTTGATCTGTGAACAAGAGTGATTTTGTCACAGTAATAGTTAATACACGTTTGCAGGGGGCTTGTAAATGTTTTGGTTTATTTCTTACAGGACATCCATCCATTCTATGCTGATCTGCTAAATGTTCTCTATGACAGAGATCATTACAAGTTAGCTCTTGGCCAGATCAACACGGCTAGGCATCTTATTGACAAGTAAAACCACACACTGATCCGTTTAGTTTAAACCTAGTGAGAACCAGTTGGTAGCATACAATACAAGCAGCACTGACTGGTATCGTTGCCTATCATTTTCATCGCCTTTAGGAGCCATTGGTATTGAAAGGGTTAATGGAGTTGCATGAATGTCTATTTTATAACCACTTGCTTGAGTAAGAGTACTCTGTTGTTGAATACCCAATTTGTTTGCCTAATGGCCGCTTGGCTAATGGCCGCTTGCCTAATGGCCGCTGGCCTATTGGCCGCTTGCCTATTGGCCGCTGGCCTCTGTACTCTGTTGTTGAAGACCCAATTTGTTTGCCTAATGGCCGCTTGGCTAATGGCCGCTTGCCTAATGGCCGCTGGCCTATTGGCCGCTTGCCTATTGGCCGCTGGCCTAATGGCCGCTGGCCTATTGGCCGCTGGCCTTTCCGTTTTGGTTGCAATGCCCCTTCCGAATGTAGCCTTGTCATGTCCAAGTTGGCCAGTGTGCCCTTTTCATTCAACGAACCAAACATACATATCTATTTCTGTAAACCTTTATTAACCTAAGGATTATTCCAATATTTCCCTTCCAGTGTTGCCCGTGATTATGTCCGCTTGATGAAGTATGGTGATTCTTTGTACCGCTGTAAACAGCTGAAGCGTGCTGCTATGGGCCGCATGTGCACCATTATGAAACGGCAGAATCAGAGTCTGCAGTACTTGGAGCAAGTTCGTCAACATTTGTCTCGTTTGCCCTCCATTGACCCTAACACCCGTACACTACTGTTGTGTGGTTTTCCAAATGTTGGAAAATCAAGCTTTATGAATAAAGTAAGTTGTTAAACTCAGATCTCATAAATCAACAAATTGAATACACCCCTGCCTGGTGGTTGCTCTCTTACTATCTACGTAAAGTACTTAGTACCCTCATTATGACCAGTATTTTGTCGTTGTTCATCATGCTCTCAGCTGCAGGCACCATTTTGACCCTACAGCTGTGCAAAATTGAGCTTCCGTAAAATCTTGACACCAATGATCAAGTCGGAATAATGTCCCAAACGGTGCCCAATACTGCACGATTGTTTGTCGTTTGTTTAAAAATGTATTCTCTACAGCATCGCTTTGCGGCTGAATACCGTAGTTGGATTCGCTTATTGTAAACATAATATTTTTATACTAAAATAATAATGTCCTCGATTTCATTTAAACTTGACCTCGTTTTTTTTGTTCAATTGCGATATTTGACAATTCCAATCTTTTCACTACCAAGTGAAAACAAGCTATCTATGTTTGATGCAAGCAAAATTGATTGGTATCCATTCTGTTTGTCGACTATAGTCGCCAGTCGTATTGGAAGGGTGAAACATTGAAAGCTGCATTTTATTGAATAGATTGGGTTTACATAAAACAATTTAGATAATTTACAATTTTGACATTTTACAATTTTAAAAGTGGAATTTTAACTTTTGAGTAATGTTAATAAAATAAAATACATATTGGGGGTTTCCCTTCCAGGTAACTCGAGCTGACGTTGAAGTTGAACCATATGCCTTCACCACCAAATCCCTGTATGTTGGCCACATGGACTATCGTTATCTGCGCTGGCAGGTAGTTGACACACCGGGCATCTTAGATCATCCACTGGAAGATAGAAACACCATTGAGATGCAGGCAATTACAGCGCTGGCTCATCTGCGTGCGGCTGTACTCTATATCTTGGATGTATCGGAGCAATGTGGCCACTCAATCGAAGAACAGGTTAATAAGAATCATATTGAAACCGATTACATTCAATCGTCAAACATGTCTGGGCAGGTAGTCCGTGTTGGCAGGCGGGCCCGTCGAGGCAGGCGGGCCCGTCGAGGCAGGCGGGCCCGTCGAGGCAGGCGGGCCCGTCGAGGCAGATGGCTTGTATATAGTTGGTTGGTTTTTAATCATCCTAAAATGAATGGTTGTTTTTAGGTTGAGTTGTTTGACAGCATTCGTCCACTGTTCGCAAATAAACCACTGATTGTGTGCGCCAATAAGACTGACATAGTGTCCTTGGACGAACTGGACGCGGAAAAGAAGGTACTAAGAATTTAGGACACGTGGAACCACCAGTAAATGAAAATTTACAAAATGAGAAGCAAGGCAAAGATTTTGCATGGAATGCACTATGAATGTCAACACAAAATCATTAATTCATAATTTATACGGTATGAAAACGTTTACAGTATGAAACATGATTTTACGTTAAGCAATGACTTATTGCCCTGTGCCCATCTCATCCCCCATCTTGAGATAACAAGACACTGTATACTGACAGTGACTCATTTTCCTACAGGCACTTCTTGATAAATTCAAGCAAGATGATATACCGCTGATAAGTATGAGCACCGTCACAGAGACTGGAGTTATGGATGTCAAAACAGAGGTAAGTTTCAGTCTTCCAAATCTGTTCTGAAAGGTGGTTAAAGTATCAATCACTCATGAAAACTTTGGCAAAGAACTAGCCAGTGTAAGTTTAACCTCAATTTAAAAAAAATAGCTGTAATCTGTTTTGCAACTAAGTGACACTTTATTACCATTTTCTTATCAGGCCTGTGATCGACTTCTTGCTCAGAGAATTGATATGAAGATGAAAGGCAAGAAAGTCAATGATGTTCTAAATCGCCTCCGTGTTGCCATGCCAACACAGAGAGATAATAAGGTGAACAGAAAACAAGCAACTTATAATGAAAAGAAAAACAGTAACAAAAACCTATTTTGTTTGTCTGGGTTTGTGAAAAAGACTATACAGCTTGTTCAAATCACTGCCTATAAAGAAGAGAAATCCAAAAGAAATTTGTGGGGAAAAAAACCCACAATTGTATAGTATAGTGCATGTTTGTACAAAATACGGCATGCACATGGTGCAGAAGCAGATGGTGTCATTTTTGGAATGCCCATTTAAGACTCTTGTTGAAAGTTTTTTAAGATGAGCTATTTACTATGCTTTTGGAAAATTATTACATTCGTTTGCAGAACCACCCAAAAACATATTTCAAACAATAAGTTTTGACAAAGGGTATTTGTATTTTCAAATTGATGTATCTCATTCACAATTTTAACCGAACACTCCTATCATCTAAGATTTAAGTCTCAGATTTAAATACACGAAACCCACAAGACCTGCTTTTGAACTCTGTATTTCCTGTTTCTATTAGCCTCGACTCCCCTGCATTCCAGATGCAATCGCCAATCGTGCCAGCAAGATGGATGTTGACAAACCCAAACGTAAACTTTACCGAGATGTAGAACTAGAAGAAGCTGATGACTACATCTTGGACCTTCAGAAGGAGTGGGACGTACAGGAGGATGAGAAAGATGATGTCATTCCGGAGATATGGATGGGGCATAACATTATTGACTATGTTGATCCAGAGATTGAAGCTAAGCTGGAAGAGCTGGAGCGCGAGGAGGAGATGCGTGAACAGGCTGGGGTTTACGATGAGGATATGTCGGTTAGTTTTATGAAGGCTGGGGTTTACAATGAAGATATATCGGTTAGTTTTATGGAGGCTGGGGTTTACGATGAAGATATGTTGGTTAGTTTTTTTTGCATTGTCTTTACAGTCCGATGATGAAGAAATGAAGAAGATTAGGTCTACAGCAAGAAAGTAAGTTGCTGAAACATGTTCTTATAATACAATTCCCCCATTCCCCCAAGAGTTTGTCAAATCCTCTTACATATGTTTTACATGTATGGACAACTGTATATTTTAGGAACTGAAACATTTTGTAGGTCAATGGACATGTGCTGTATATCTCATCAAAATGTCTCTAAACGTTAATAGCATGTACCAGAACGTCCTGTGAATTCCTAATCCTGATTAGTGGAATGGTACTCTAAAGTAGGCTCTGTTTATCAATTTGTCCATGAAGGATTCGTGACAAGAAGATCCTAATAATGAAAGCATCTCGTGAGAAACGCCGCATCAACAAACCCCATATGCCTCGCTCAGCTCAACCTGTAAGTCTTATAACAGATTATACTAGCAATTGTCTGAAAGATTGTCTGTCCAAACCAAGTGCAATGTAATGTATGTATAACGATGTTAAGTGATCCACTCATTGTTTGGCAAAGCAATCTCCTGCAGTCCCATGACCTACCAAAACTTAAATACGGTAGGCATCTACAGCAGTTATGGGCACAGCAGGCATGGGGCGAGAATGGCAGGCAGCGGCAGCACGGGCATGACAGGTGCAGGCATAACAGGCGCACAGGCGCACAGGTGCAGGCACGGCGGGCACAGGCACGGCCGTCACGGCCACGGCAGGGGCGGGCACGTGACGGCAGGCACGGCCACAGCAGACACGTGCACCGCAGGCACGGCCACGGCGGGCAAGAGCACCGCAGGCACGGCGGGCACAGGGGGCACGGCGGGCACGGCCACAGCAGACACGTGCACCGCGGCCATGGCGGGCACGAGCACCGCAGGCACGGCGGGCACGGCGGGCACGGGCAGGTAAGTCTGAGAGGTAAGAAGATAAATGTTTAAAGGTTAATTAATATCAAGACATTGGTTCAATGTGTAATATTGTTTAATGTTATAGATCAAGCGAAAACAATTTGAGAACAACATGGCCGCTATTGGTGTTGAGCCTACAGTCGATGTAAGTACAACTAAATATAAATGAATTGACTAGCAGTTGAATTGTCGCATTCCCGTTCCTTGACTCCATCATGAGACATAGGATATGTTTGTTATTATCGTTTATCACCATGATAAATAACCTTTACTATCAATGAATTAGCAAACATAAGACTTATTTTTTCAAAATTAATTTATTTGACAATATTCTTGTCTTGTGTGTTATATTAGTCACACTCGGCACGTTTTACTACGATGTGCCTGCTTTATTACCATATGAACATTTTTTTTTTTTTTTCTGTTCTCAAACGTTAAGATTCGTTTATTTGATTAATATTTGTTTATTCCCAGGGTCATTACACTCAGATGCGATCCCGTAGCAGGACACCTGTGGTTTCCAAGAGACAGCGTACAGACTCTAGGGGGCGCTCTGTTAGTAGTGCACGAATACCCAGGGATCTGTCTGGAGTGCGGGATAAGGCTGTAAGTACATTGTGGAATTTCTTAGTAGGGATCAATGAGGGTAATTGTAGAACGTTCGTAATACTTGTAGTTTTTGGCGTTGACTTCCTTCACGTTTATTTTAGCACATTTACCACATGGGTAATATCGACAATGTTATAAAAAAGGAATTTTAGTCGAAATGCAGCTTTCCAAACACTGATTGTCAAATGTGCATGTGTATCAAAGACAATTTGCATTATGGCATACATTTGGCTGGTGGAGAAACCGCCATGTATTTAGGAAGGACATCTGTTTTTGCCTGGTCAATAGTTAATGTTATTGTTCGCTGATTTTATCCCCCTGGTTCTCTGTTGTGCAGCAACAAGAGAAAGTTGACAAAATGCGTAAGATTGTACAACGAAAGAGTAACATGTTGGCCAAGAAGGGAGAGGCTGATCGCACTATCCCCAGTATGATGCCCAAACATCTGTTTGCTGGAAAACGAAAGATGGGAAAGACTGGAAGACGATAGTAGCAACAATGCTCGACAGTAAGGCTCGACAGTAAGTGTATTAAGGTCTGAACAAAGGTTTCTGGCTGTGTAGTGAAAACAAAATATTGCAGGTAGAAATTTGATTAATGGAAAACCAAATTGTCAGAATTTAATTGCATTATTTCAATAATTTCCTTGAATTAAGGAATAACTAATTGCTATAACTAATTGCTAATCATCATACTGCCTGTTATGGGTGGTAGTTATAACATGGTGTGTAAGGGGGGGAAGCATTGATATGTAAATTGAGATGATATATCAAGGAGAAATCAAACAATCTTTGCTGTGTTTGGATCCACAGACTTGTATACAACCGTAGTTCTAGAAACAAAGTGTTTAGGCTTTGCTGTATTAGTCAAAACCTTTCACATAAAAACACCTAATTTAAAAGAGATAAAAATGCCTTTTGAATATCCTTCAACCCCTTCAGCCTCAGTGTTAACGTTTATAGACTCTGCAGTGTCTGTAACCATTTAATGATCAATTGGCCTTAAGATGAAGTCAACAATCCGTACAATTGTCTTTAATTTCCAATTCAGTTATTTTATTTCAAAATGTTATTGTTTTCGTTTAAATTTAGTGAAAATGATAATAAATATCATAAAATTCTATCAATAAGTTTGAGTGTTTTGTTTTACCTAAAGATAAAATTAAATAAAAGCAGTTTGCTACCTGTACACTGATGTTTATTGAGCACATCTACAAAGAATTAAAAGGTTGGGATGGAATCTACAACTTATACCGAGTATACAATGTACATTGACAAAGACTGCTTGTGTACAGGCAAATGCAAACATTAAATCTAGTGGTAAATAAGCATGCTAGCCACAAGACTGGCTATTACAATAATAGTCTTACATGAGTAATTAGTAAATTCAAACGGTGGGTTAACTACAGTGCTGGTTTGTGCCAGGGAAAAAGAGAAGTTAATCAGAAACTTGTCATTTCTTCCATGGCATAAACAGAGTGACATACACTATTTTGTTGGAATAAATTTAAACATAGCAAGACAACAATCACAGCAGTTGGTTTAGAAAATGTGTTTTAAACATTGGCTTGGCACTGTGGTACCATTAGTGCTTCATCCTGTCGGTGCAGCAGATGTGATTACTGTTGAAATCCACAACACATGGAGATGAATGAATACAAGTGTAATTGCACTCTACCCAATGCACAGATATTTAATAGGTCTAAGGAAACGTAATAGATAAAATTAAATATTAATTAATTTAAATTAATATAATAGAGATGTTTTTCAAGGCTACAGTAATAGATATGTAATCAGTCATGTGATGTATATTTGTAAATATATCACCTCATGTCACTAGGTATCATATCAGGTATTGGAAATCCCTGCCTTGCAAAACATCCCTTTTGTAGTGCACATTAAATAAATTGGGCAAGTCGACTGGATTATATACACAATAAGGTACATTCATTCCAATTATTTACATAACAGAAATTGCACGAAATAAATTATTTTTGGTAACAAAAATTGCTACATTAATGAAGACTGCACATTAATCTTTGTCTGTAAGTTGATGAAGCGATTTTTATTTACCATAATAATAGTTTCTTCCCTTCTTAGAGAACAATATTGGTCTTTTATGAAGATAATTACATTTGTCTTTAAACCTGCACATGTTCACCATCATAGGAAATAGATGACAAGCACCTGTAATAGCACCCTACTCCAGCCGTTTAAAACCTTTATTTGCCAATGTCATTTGAAAATAACTGTTTAACGAACAGGTATAATGTCAGTATTATTGTCTTGGACGAGTGTTTTTATGTTAAAAAAACCAAAGGAGAGGGGCAGCACGTTTTAATGAAAATGAGCGTGTCATCACAACTCATTTACATCTGATGAATATTGATGTTGACATGTCACTGTAGAAAACAATCCAAGAGTTTCGCAATATGCATACCCCCATTGCATAGATACAGACATAACGTAGATGTACATGTTGCGCAATGCAGCTGTGCAGCAGCAGGGCCAGCCACATCGGGTGCTTTCTTCGGTATTCGTCAAATTTTTTAACAGCGCCACTAACGGTACATTAACAGAATGTTTTCAAAAACTTCACAAAAATTATTGAAACTTTTCTTGCAAAATAATGCGAATATGTATGTAAAATAAACCCTATTTTTAATTAACCCAGCAATTTATCATATACTTGAACACAAACAGATTTGGGGATTTAATTAGCTAGAATATTGTTACCTCGCCATGCTGACATACTTACATTCACAGCAAAAATTCACACCTCGGGTTTTAGGTGGGTTAAGGTGGAGGTACACGGTGGATAGGTTTTCTTTTTACTAGTTATGAATTTGTAAAATGTTTGTTTACACAAAAAATGCAGAGCACACAACAGTAATATGAAAGTGTGTACTTTTTTGTTTTGATTCTAAACTCAGTATAACTACTGACCTGAACCAACAATTTCATTCGGACTGGTAATGCATTGCCAAGCCACTACACATTGCCTAGCCAATGCACTGAGGGTAGAGTTACAATAATTACAAAGTTTGGTTTCTGCTGGCAGTTTTATTCAGAGATAGAAAAAGACCCTGAGAAGAAAAATTAGGAGATTCGAAAAAGAGGAGGATAGCATTAAAAGATGCTAAATAATATGTTTTAATACGAAATGTGCCTCCATAGAAAAAGATGCCTCACTATACAAGTCTTGCTTATAGCAATAAAGTTGCCGTAGGGACTGAGCTTTTCATTGCCAGTACTAGAAGTACATGTACTACTAGTGCCACCACATATCTGGGTGTTATTCTGTCATGCTTGCATAGAGCATAACCATACAGCTACAAACAGTGAGATATCATTATATGGAATGTCATTAAACTAAGGAAATAAGTTAGGAGAATAAAATGAACTCAAAGAAATTATTGAGCTGAAGATTAGACTAATTGAAAGTAAACTGGTCGAAGTGAGGAAAGATCCATGGTTCGGACACGGTTCAACTGAGGGAAAATCACACAAGAAATTACATTATGATATAGCAGAGGGTATCACCTCATCTTGTTAATTTGTTAAAAGTAATTCATTATGCACTTTTGGTGCTATTTTATATTCTATTATTGTATGACAGCATATCACACGACCCTATGATTTGTAATGAGTTAAGCCTTGAGACTAACCCACAGCATATATATTACAACCCAAATATCTCCGATTTGGGTGGAATTATTATTGCCGAACCACACAGAAACCCCTTAATATCTTCTACATATCAATACAAATACACACTAACCTGTAGATAGGGTCTGCACAGCCTTCGTACAGACATGACCACATCCATTTGAGCAGCATCTATGGGTTCCATCACAATCCCGATCACTGTCACACTCAGACACACAGATACCAACGGCATCAATATCCAAACGAGGGCATTCACCTTCATCTCCAAGCTCTAGAAATCAATGGATTGGCTTAAAATTAGTTACAATAACTGGAGATAAATGAAGGTCAGTATGTTTCAGAAAGATTTGAAGACTGCCCTCATTACTAATCTCTGTGGTTCCTGGACCATTGAACATGAATGTGGTTCCCAGACTACCGGACACATTTCTAGTATCTTTGACAACATGGTTCCAAACTACCGGACCCATTTCTAGTACCTGTGTCATCGTGGTTCCCAGACTACCGGACATATTTCTAGTATTTTTGACAACGTGGTTCCAAACTACCAAGACCCATTTCTACTACCTGTGTCATCGTGGTTCCCAGACCACTGCACACGATAATAATACCTTTGACAACGTGGTTCCTACTGAGTGCACATGTTTCTAGTACCTTTGACAACATTGCGAGGCGTGTTACTGTTAGGACAAAGGCTGCCGCATAGTTCTTCACAAGCCGGACAGATTATAACTCCTGTGTGGCGATAGTAATACGTTGTGACGCTGACATCAACGTGTTGATTTTCTTGTAAACACAGGTAGTTCACTCCTTGTATGATAATTTTGAGCCCCATTCCACTGCATGCAAACTGTCAAGGAAATATTCCAAGAAATAATGTCAACTGAGCCTAGTACTGGTTATTGTAATATTATCTTCTCAGAGTCAAGTCACTTGATAACCTATGACAACCTATAACACCCTTGTACTTTTGGGCATGCCCTAATTC
>JAVCKS010031810.1:0-12214 GCA_032273685.1 Pteraster tesselatus | reverse complement strand
CTTTGAAGAGTGGCATAGCTGAATACCAAACAATACAATCTCAGGTGATTCCGAATGGAGGTAATGGTGAGGTAGAATTACTGAGACCGTGCTTTGTATTGAACCTTCATGTTCAATGTTCAGCATGATACTTTAGTTGTATTATATTTTGGCTCGATACCGTAGTGCATGTGATTTTAAATCATAATAATAATTAATATGAATAGCCATATGAAAGATTTTTTTTTATTTTTTTCAATTCTGGTGTTATCAGCTGACTGATTATACTCAAGCTCATTCATTTCAACAGGATAAATCATAAACATGTTTTTTCAAATTTATAATATTATATTTAAAACGGAACCAATATTTGTATTGGCTTTGGCTTTCAATCATTCATGGTATGACGGCTAGGGATGCATCCATATTAGCCTGCATATTACGTGTATTTATTAAATGTTGTATTGTTCATTATTGCGAACTAATATTTACAAACAGCATTTCTGGTTGAACAGTAATTGCGATGCTAAATACCATAATATATTTTGATGATCTTTTGAAAATTTGGGGTAAATTGGAACTTTATACATGTATTAACATTTGTCAAAAGTACAATGGACTGTATTGGAGAATACATCATTCACATTTGCTTTCACTAATTGGACTGGTTACCATCAGTGTGATGTATTGACAGACAGGCTAGTTTGTTCGAATCAAGGTAAATTGGGTGGGGACAAAAAAGATTTTATAGTCTTGATTCAAACTTGGACTTTGTTTTATTGTATTTATGCATAACATGGTCTTTAGCTGTCATTGCACATTATTTGTCATTATGTTAAATGTTTAACTTTAAATTAAAGTGAAGACATTTTTGTGCAGTCAGCCCGGTCATATCTGTCAAAAGTATTTTTGTAATTTCTATTTTAATTTGTATTCAACTGATGGGGCTTGGTTAAGACAAATGATTTAATATGTTATTGTTTTTATTTTATCTTCAATTTTAAGCCAAGCACTCTTAATGACCTACCGTTCTTTCGAGTCCAAGTATTGGGTGATTCCATCACGAGATACTTGCCGGAAAACTTAAACAGTGACTGGTTTCGTCCTGATGTTGTAACCCGGCCAGGAGCGACAATTTCCCGGATAAAAGAAACGGTAGGCCATCTTCCGGTTGGGCAACCACATGTAGTTGTTTTGCACGTTGGCACAAACGACCTTTGCTCACAATTTTTGGATCCATTCCTACGACAGTATGAAGAGCTACTAAGGTTCACGAGGGAAAAGTTCCGGTGTAGCAAAATTCTAGTCAGCGGACTCTTGCCACGTCATGATGATTTTCATTTTCATGACAAAGTTCACATGTTCAATATTCATCTTGCTAAACTTTGCTTGAGATTTTCAAATTGCAAGTTTATTGATCACGGAGAAGTGCTTAATGGGCGCCACCATTTTGCACGAGATGGGCTCCATCTTAACTTTAGTGGCAACGAACGCTTTTCTGCAAGCTTGCACTCAGCTATAGAGGCTTTGCTAATCAGAGTAATTCCAGGTGTTTCGGCCAAGCCTTTCGTTCCCAAAGAACTGTTGCAGCTTGTAAGAAAGAAAAGAAAGAAAAAGTCGTCGCCTCCATCGTCGCCTCCATCGCCACATCATGCCATTCCGATATCTTCACCTCCAAGCCCTTCCAAGCCGAAGAGGCCTTCAAAGAGAAAGGGCAGCATTTCCTTCTTGAGGATGGGTTTGTTCAGGTTGGGTTATCAAAATGCCAAAAAGAAGGTACCCAGACACAACATAATTTTCCCATACCTCTGCATATTCATTGTTTTCTATCCTTGAGTAAATGTTTTTATTTCAAGGACTCCTACATCCGCCCACCGCAACCGCCTAGCCCATACATTCAACGGAAGCAGCAGGGTAAACGAAAGAACCGTCATCGTGAAAGGGTAAAAAAAAAGAAACGGCGAAAGAGCAAGAAACGTGTTTGTACATGTAGCTGTAATTTCCTTTTGCAGCAGGGGTAAATCCAAAACAAGGTGGAACGAAAAAGACAAATTTGGTTCCTCCTTGTTAAAAAAAACAGTGCGGCCCATGTGCACGATGCGATCTTAAAAGGTTTAGTTATGTTCACTTAGATAATCTGCAAAATGAAAGTGTAAAAAAATTGTTTAAATCACACACACAAATATTAGATTCCGATTGCATTTGCAGAGCTTGCAAAGTTTCAGTCGTTAAAAAGCTAACAAACCCAAGCTATACACCCAAAAAATCCAGGGTTAAAAAAAGATCTGTGTGTGTACTTAAAACATTTAATAATTCCTGTTCTACACTGTCATCCCACAACATGCTGTGCAATACAGAAGATTTTGCTTCTTGCTTTTTCGTTGAATGTAATGTGGATAGCCCTTACATCTTTTCACTATGTAAGCACCATTACAATTTCGTGTGGAAATATAGATTTCAATGTAAATGTGTTGTTTGCCACGTAACAATTCAACAATCGGGGAAAAAGTATCTGTGTAACTTTTTAGATGTAGGACCTCTTGCAACTGAAACTTTGCAGAAAATGTTTGGAGAACACATTGCATTTCTTGATGGTTACCTTTGTTTTACATGTTACAAACTGGTTTAAGTGTCATCACTAGTATCCTTGGAGGATATGAAAAAATGTATTCTTAAAATGTTGTCAGTAGATTTACTTGTAACAAAAGAAGATCAAATAATTGAACAGAGCCTGTCGAAAGTGTATATAAATATCATTAATGCATGCCTTGATAACAATGCAGTGCTATTAATTGAAATGTATGATCTATTTACAGAAAATATACACATGTCTCTTGAAAAGCAAATGTAACTTTGATGTTAATTACTGTTTGCGAACAGCACGATGGCTTTTAACATCAGTCATGAGTAAATTTGGTAAATTGCTTACAGTTCATCGATTGGATGCCCGACAAAAAGCACACTTCTAATGCACACCCATGTAGATTTAAAGAAGGCTTTGCATCAAGCTGTTGCAAAGAGTCGTTTGCTCAGATTTTTAAAGCAAAAAGATTCATATGTGATTCCTCTCCACCACTTGCATTTGATGCAGGCACTAACTTTAATTTGTCACTGCAGCACATCATCCCAGAGATAGCAAGGAGATTTAAACTTCAGTCAAGAACAGTGACTGAATACTATAAGCAAAATCCTTTGGCTGTTGTTGATTTTAATTATGAAAAATTGCTTGAAATGATAGACCCTGCAATATTCAACTTCATATCTCTCATTACAATGAGAGATATGCACTTCCCTCTGCACTTCCCTCTGCTGTAAGTGATCAAGCTAAACGTCAGCGGTACAGGCGTTTAAATGTTATTTTGATAATGCACTTCATTCTAAATGAGAGCAACAATTACCCTTTCCACATTGTGACTGCAAACTGCATACGTCGCTTATCAAATTCAAGTAAACTTATGCAGATATTTAACCAGGCTGCACTTTGTGTCTCCAGAGACACATTGGATAGATTTCTTGAATAGGTTAAGGAAAGTAGATCTGCAAATAAGAAACTGTCCACTTTACAGGAATCTTCTTTCACAATCCTCCCAGTTGATAATGTAGATGTACTTGCATCTTATGCAGCAGTTACTTCAAAGGGTTTTGCAAGAAGTTGGCATGGCACATCTATTATGGCGCAGCAAACAAAGCCTTCAGAAATGTTATCTGATGTGGAACAATTATCAGGTAATACATCTGACTTCACTAGCACTAAAATTTATGGAGATGGAGCTTGTTTCTATCGGTGTATTGCAGTTTACGGAGATTCACATTTACTGAAATGTCCCAGAAACTCAGTTGGACTTCCAATTGATGATGTGTTGTGTGAACGAGAGGATCGCATATCTTTACTAATTAGACATGGTGTGTGTAATGTTTTAGAAAACCATGTAGGTATTTTGGAATTATTACCAGATGCAGAAAGACAACACCTTCTCGAAATAGATTTTAAAAAGTCGTATCCAGATGTTATTTCTCGTATTGGAGATAACCGAAATCCTGGTACTAAATGCAGGTCACTTTGAGATTTGTGCCGCTTCTTATGCTACCAAAACTGCAATTAGAGTATATCAAAAAATCTGCACAAATCTGAAAGAAGTTGCAAGGTATCCTGTTGATAAATCTGTTTTGCAGAATGATTATCATATATGTATCTTGTACACACCGAGTTCAGTTACTTTGTGTGGGCATTTCAATCTGATGTTCAGAGATTGTTGCAGGCCTAATGGCATTGTATCACTTGTCACTGATGAGGCAATTGCCTCTGATAATATTTTTGCCGATTGGCAACTACCAAAGCATACAAACATTGGTTTGCAATTAAGTCTTCTTCATTATTTCAGCAGTAGTACTAACATTCTTTCCGAATATTTAGATGATATGAGCGAAACTAGTAAAATGAATGAAGAGACTCAATTACATGTTACTCAAGCAAGTATAGATGGTGCAGATAACAAGCCAAATCGAGTACTAAAAACTCCCAAACCAAGACTTACATTTTCAGCAGTTACCCTTTGATGCATTTACCCCTTCAAGCAATGAAGCGGAGGAAACTGCAAGTTTAGAAAGGGATCTTTTCAAGTATGTTGTGAAGCGTTATCCAAGCCTTACAAACATGTCTGATCAAAGTATTCCGGGCCTTAAGTGTAAATTGTCTTTGCACACCAAACCAGAGTGTGAACAATCAAAATTCAGCTACCTATATGTATTAGACGAGAAGGCAGACTGTGCGGATACCTTGAAAAAATGCTTGGTTTGCTATACAAGACATTTGAGATTAATCATTTGGTCATTGCTGGTGACGGTGCAACTGTTAAAATTCTAAATGATATCAAATATGAATATGGCAGTTCCCTCGGCTGGGTAATACCATATTTAGGAGACTGGCATCTTTTGAAAATTTTTCAAGAGGTACTAATGAAAATTTACTGGGATGCCGGATTTAAGGAAGTAGCCTAGGTAACTCACTTGCAGGGTACTCTTTTACGGCTTCAAACTTGCAGCAGCTTCAAAATGACGCATAGATTTTTAATGCAGGTGTATGAGTCAGTGTATGCTTGTCAATTTAAATTTTTCCTCGATTACAGAATTAATCACCCAAACCAAGAGTTATTTTCTCATACAAATGACACAATTTTATCTTCTTTGTGTCAACTTCTGTCCTTGTCACCAAGAAGCAGTGGTTTTCAAAGTGTTATTGAAGCTGAGAAACAAGCTGAACATTCTTTGTTTTTACCTGTATTAGAGAAGTTTGAATTGTTTTGTTCGGAGATGAGCAAGCGATTTGAAACATTTAGGTTTTGGCACAAATTCCTGAGAGAGGATTGTTTTGGGTATGTACAATTGTTTCTTGCAATTCGTAATGGTAACTGGTACAACAGGCTGGCTGCTCTGAAAAATATTGGTCAGCTTTTTCATGCATTTGACAGACAACATTATTCACGTCTCATTCCTCTTCATTTAAGCCAAATGTATGCACTGCCTAAACCTGTACTTGAACATTTCAAAAGAGGTGCTTTTGTATCTAACATTAAAGGTTTTTCCTTTTCAAGTGTTGCTGTTGATGAAGCACATGAGATGCTCATTAAGAAGACTGTAAAAGTGCATTATCACATAGCCTTCCAACTGATATGCACAACGTCTCACAAACTCTGGAATTCCAGTCAAAGTTAATCAACAATTTTCAGAATCAGCTCGGCGAAAATAAGAGCATAGTACAGCGTGACCTCTCCGAGTCAGTAATTGCTAATGAACTAGCAAATTCACGAACTTACTATGTCAAATTGCTTGAGAGTGGTATTTTTGATTCTGACCAGTCACCTAGTCTGTTTCAAGCCTTCACAAGGAAGGGTGCTTCAAAGATACAGCAGAACAATCTTCTCACATATAGAGATATTGGGCGTGAGTGTCTTAATCTTTACATCAAAGCAAATATATTAAATGATGCGAGTGTAGAGAAACCCAAAATTAGAAAGCACAATTTGCAAACTTTCACAAAGAAGAAAATTTCAAAGCGAACAGTTAATTACATTGAAAAGGAAAAACGCCTCATTACGATGTGTTATAAAAGAACAATAGCATACTCTGAAGAAACACAGACACCTGTTGGCAAATTGTGTCAATTTCTGGAAACACCAAGGGCAATTTGTACACCAAAAAGAATGCCATATAAAGGTGCCAAATCAGTTATATATGACCTATTCAATAAGCGCTACACTAAAGAAATTGTCACAAATTGTTTGTCTTATTCACCAACTGATGCAGTGGCATTAATAGCCGAAGGCATGAATATTATCTATACGTCACCATTAAGCTACCAGAAAACGTTTTCTGAGTATGCTGACATGCTGGCTACTCGATGGATAAAGAAATATTTTAACAAAGGCTATCGAGAGGTCAGGATTTTATTTGACCAGGTAAAAACACAAAGGTTGTCTCCAACGCCCCTTGAAAGAAGTCGAAGAGATGGCGAACCACAAAGCGAACATGAGCAGTATGAAGAACTAACCAACAGTACAGTGAATAACTCTCTAGATGGTTATCCATCCAATCTTCTACCGATTGTAGGCGTGGAAGACCACTCCTTCGGCGATACTAAAACGTTTAATATCGAACGACCAACTTTAAAACAGTTGAGCGACGGAACTATTTGCGAGTGACAAAAACAAAGTATTAGATAATCACAACTTACCTATATTAGTTGTACTAGAATTTAAAGATAAAGTAATATATTTGGACCTAGTGACCAACGCTGTCATAGATCTATTCTATCGAATTATCTTCCCGAGGATATGACTATAACCAACCTTTCGCAATACGCTAAGAAAATTTACGTCGATTCGCGGGATAACATATTTATGAATTCGATAATAGATGGCACGCTAGAAAAGAGAGGAGATATGTTAATGAATGTATATGGGATCAAAAACCTCATCGATCCCTAGATTCGCAAGAGATATCCACCAAGGCCTACGTTGATGCGACATTGCCGTATTTATTTTAATTCAGATGAGGTCAGGCTGTAGAAACCGGAACCATCATTCGCGAGTTCCAAATTCGAAATTCAGGAACATTCGGGGTAGAAAAGAATAATTATTCTATCCATTCACTTAACGGTGAGACACGGCCCGGGCGTGCTTGTGCCGTGTTCCATCGTTAAACTAATGCTGGATGAGAATACAGTTCGCTTTGACCGGCCCGTGGAATGGTAGTCTGTTTATTAACTCGTCCATATACGTTCTGGATACTAATGTATCACGACCTCTTGTGGGGGTTGTACAGTGCTCAGCACTGCCAACAGAGAGTGAATGTCTAGTGTTGCCGTGAAAGTACAAGGTCTACGTGTACGCTCCCCTATTTTTCACAGGTGTTAGAACCATTACAGGTACCATTTTACAGTAAAATTCCCATATTAGTTACAATCATCGTGGAGTCAATGTAATTGTACACTCATGAAAAACGCACCACCTTTTTGTTTGCAAAATAACTTCTCTCGTTTACTTTTTCAATAATTATTTAATGACATAAATATCCCTCAACTAAAATAACAAAAACAGCATAAGAAGCGCAAATTGCAACTGCACCACTACTTAAGAAAACAATCACTCGCATTCAATAATCAGCGTGTCCTCCGTCGGCGTTGATCACCGCTGAAATTTCCCTCCTCGTGCCGCGGTCAGAATCTGATTCGTGTAGATTCTGGGTAGTAGCACGTGTGAGTCTCGACGCGAGAATTTTCGCAACCAGGTTTACTTTAACCAGAGTAGTGGGTTTGCTTACTACAACCTGTGATAATAAAACGTACCACTGTGGGGCTTTGGGGAAAAACATGCGAATAACCTGTGACATTGGTATAGCGATAATAATTATAATAATTATACCATAACTTCACCATCAAAGTTTAAAATGAGAAAATTCCATCTCATTGCATGTATTACCTGCTACATTATTACGCGTGTTTGTGACTGACTGTCACTGGGCCATGACTTTCCCTGCAATACAGAGTTAGGAGTGCGACAACTACAACGGGTTGACATTGCTTTTCGGGGGAAAACCCATTTTAAAGAATTTGTTCATGTTGCTAATTGAGGTGGGTATTGTCGTTTTGTAAAACGATTGGTAGAACAATAAATATCTGGTCACAATATGGGAAAATGATGTATAGATACAGTTATGTGCAGGGGCGGATCCAGGTTTTCCAAAGGGGTCAGGAAATTAATTATATTAATTACAGTAAAATATGACAAACCGCCGATACAATTGTCTATGTGCGGCCACGGAAACCTCCAGGACGTCCAAGATTAACCACGAGACGAAATGATCGCCAATTATTAAATCTTTGCCGCAGATACCGGAAAATACCGACAAGTCGTCTTCGTCGCTTGTGGAGGATACATCATGGGATCAACGTTTCCTTGTCAACCGTTAATCGGAGATCGCTGCAACATGGTTACCGAGCACGACGGTTGACTAATGTCCACGCCTGGCTGTTCGCCACAGAGTGGCTCGTCTTCGCTAGGCTAGGGAGCACGGAAGGCCTTTATCCTAGACACTGGCGATATGTTGTCTTCACGGACGAGAGACGCTACATCCTTGACCGAACAGATGGGAGACAACGAGTTCCTCGATTACCCGGGGAGAACCTTCGTGATGACTGCATCCACGAGACGACTCAAGGTGGTGGCGGCTCAGTGATGATATGGGCCGGCATCCATTATAGAAGAAAAACGCAACTGGAGGTTCTGGACGGAAACGTCAAATGCCGTCGTGTACCGGAATATCTTGGAGTACCACTGCCTTCCACATCCACCACGAGTATATGGACACAATTTCCGACTGCATGACGACAACGCTAGACCGCACAGGGCCGCTGCAGTAAGATAATTCCTTGAGGCAGAGGGCGTGGAGCAGTTGCCATGACCAGCTTGCTCGCCGGATATGAACCCCATAGAGCTACTGTATTGTTTAAAGCAGGAGGTACGGTATGTCTACGTGTGGGTCCACAGGCATGGCTTGGTCAAGTTGGGCTTGGAAATCTCCCTCGGTGAGCAGTTGTTTTTCCTGGCGTTGCCTGACCCTTTTTGCTTCAAGTTCTGCCTCCGAGTATTCAGGTTCGAACTTATATCCACTTCGATGTTCAAGGTAAACATCATCTTCGTCCGTGGAAACGTCACTCAACTCTATTTCCTCCATTTCGTCAATTTCTTCAGTCATATTTCAATTGGAAAATGCACATGCCATATTATAAAGACGCGTGCACAATAATGGCCGCGGGGAAATTTGTGGGGCCGTGTCGTCATATTTTGACCTACGACATTCTTTAATTAATTTGTGTCATTTCGTAATTAGGCGGTATTTTTGAAATATTTTTCCAATTATTTATTCACAATAATTGTTGTTACAAATACACATTATTTGAGTAAACTTGTCCTTTAAGGTCACAACGGGGGCAATTACACGTACGTTCGGTATATTATCTTATGTAGAGGTTACGAATTAATACTTAGCTGTTTCCCTCTGGTGCTACTGATGTCTCTGTATGTGCGTGGCGAGGTCGGTCCTTGTCGGGCACTGCCGGTCCTTGTCGAGCTACGTCTGTCCTTGTCGGCTATACATATGAGCCCCGGTCCGAGTGTTGACAGAACTACCAATCCAACATTCCAAGGAAGACAATGAGGGACGTCAATTAGTGAAAAGGTGAACCGGGTCGTCCTCCCAAAGTGATACCAATGGTCAATTGAGTAATATATCAGCAGAGCACACTGACAAAGGGATGAGAGAACAATGATGAATCCCAGTGTGTAAACGGGCACACTGTTCCCATTCATTCCCATTGGTCTAAGCCCCTTATGACAGTAACCCTGTTTTAAAATTGCCCAATGAGATTTCTTAATTGCCTGCCCGGAGAGCGCGATGTGGATATAATGCCTCGAGAATTGCTTGTGTCCCCCAGAAGCGATTCTTGGCCATTGCAGGTGAAAAGGCTAGTACTTTTTAACAATTGGCTGTTTGATGTCTATTTTGTTGTAGCGGCTAAAATGACAAGTTTCATTCACAATTTGTTTATACACGTGCTCTCTGATACAGCTAACACAGCCCAATTGGTCATCGCTTGATGAGACGGCCCGGTTCGTTCTCTTCACTATTTCCCCCTTCCCCGTTGTTGTTTTGTTGGAGCTTGGATAGCCAAACCTGCACTCAACCTCGGACCCGGACCCCATCCAGACCGAAGCGAGACAGTACTAGGAACTGCCAACCGCTTGCAGCAACGCAGGAACAACCCACTACTGCTCGTTCGGATAACGGTATCTTAGCTCGGTTGGTGCTTGTATCTAGTGGTACCGTACATAATGTGCTTCCAAAACAGGGTCCTACAGAATACAAACACATTACCTTCATTTACGCAACTTTGCAATGAATTTCATGTTCAAGTGTAATCTGTATGCTCCTCTACCATAAGGACCTAGGTAAAGCAACATTGATATATTGCATATAATTTTGTGAACTTAATCCCTGTGCACTGTCTTGTTTGTAGCCAGTAAACTTAGTTAACTGAGTGTACAATTACATTGACTCCACGATGAATGTAACTAATATGAACATTGTACTGTAATATGTTATGGTTCCAACACCTGTGAATAATAGGGAAGCGTACACGCACAATATAATTTATCTGGGGTATGGTTGATGGCTTCATATCCTAATGTACTTTCATGTAATCGACCTCGGCGAACTCTGCCATCTAGAGTTAAGGCTACATATGTGACATATCATGCATAAAACTAGTGCCTTATGCTACTATTCTACACAGACCACGACGTTAACAGGCATTGCATCCCATTCTTCCCTCAGAGCGTCTGCCAACTCCTGCAAAGTTTGGGGAATAACATCTTTGTCGTTGATGGCTTGGCCTAGGGCATCCCATGCATACACCATGCTACTTACCTTAATTTCTGTTTTTTTATATGAAAAGCGTAGAATGGATCGTGAGGAAACAACCGGTGAGATGTCAGAGCCCTACGAGGTGAAATCTACGGAGGTGTGCATAAATAAGGCACCCAAGCGCAAGCGGTGAGCAGCTTTGAGCGCCGTCATTTTGTAGTACTCCCAAACCAAATTAATTGACAAATGAAATAAAAAAATATTTAGTATAGGATGTTCTCAATTGTCCCTCCCTCAATCACCTAAATGAAATCTATAGGAGGTCGAAATGGTAAATTAGAGATATAAAGGTCGAACTGAGCCAGAGTTCAAACATTCGAGGTCAAATTAGGTTAACAAAGGTGGTTGATGGAGGTGACATCTCAGGGTGGAGCAGAACCGATATTTTCTATACTACTAAGCTAGTAGACAGCATGCCATGACGTCTGCATGCCTTCGTGCCAAGGCTGTTCTTTTAGATTGAAATAATGATGCTATGAACATTTGTTGAACAAAAATTCTACCTTGGAAAGAATTCGGGTGCCAACCTCCGGTTTCCCTTTATTAGACTGAGAAAAATCTAAAATTAAGAATTACTAGAGGAAGAAGTTTTTAACTCGTTGTAATCTATTTTTAATGACAACAATACAACTTTTTTTTATTTACCTTTAGTGGCGCGGCCATTTTTGTATCCCGAATAAAGGCTACACTTGCAGTTGAAAATCTAGTCGCATATACCGTAAGTGCAAGTAATATTTAGGCTCGTAAGTGTCATTTTTGTCATTAAATTACTACTAGTTTTAGCCAAATTCCAAACTTCTTCCTCAACTGTTTACCACTGGTGGGCTTGGGTGTCGTCCAGAATAGTCGCTACACGGTTGGCTACGTAGCTTTGGAACCGTTTCTCGGTGCTGGTTATGTACCATAATACGATGGTACTGTCAGTCCAGAAGACTGACTCTTTGAGCTCAATGTCAAGCTCCTTGCGGATTGTTCTGTCAAGGCGCACAGACTCGAGAGCTCCAGCCAGCTCAAGTCGAGGTATCGTCGTTCCCTTCAGGGGGGCTAAACGGGCTTTGGCCATTAGCAAGCTAACGTGGATGGTGCCCTCATTCCCTTCAATCCGGAGGTAGGAGACAGCACCATACGCATGTTCGGAAGCATCGGAGAAGTGGTGCAGTTGGGCCTCTTGAATCTTCATGCCCTGTGGCTTGAAACACCTTGGGACTGTGAAATCGGAGATTCTTGGCAGGTCCTCGAGCCACCGGCCCCATTG
>JAVCKS010031777.1:0-10078 GCA_032273685.1 Pteraster tesselatus | reverse complement strand
ATGCATGTAGTAAACATAAGTGCCTGTCCAAAAACCCTATGCTATTGCTACTTATCAGATGACTGACCCGGCGATATACGGCCGGTCGACCCGCTAGCTAGCTGTCAACTCAACTGCTACTTTGTGCCAGTGTCATACTACCGTTACTCTAGTCTAACAACAGTAACACTACTCACTAGGCTGCGTCTTTACGCCTACCTGAAGTTTGTCATTATATTTTCAACTCTCCGTTCGAGCACTATGTCTATATCAGGTCGATTAAAAAGCGACCGAGATCAAAGTGCTAGAAAGTTACAGATGAATTTTGAGGCGATCATTAAGAAAGTAAGTTAATATTTAGGAGCAATACAATTCAACCTCCACCGGCATAATAAGTGCCAGTACTATCGCTTCCTAATAAACAACTTTAATAAAAGTGGAACCACAAGGCACAAGTTTACATTTAAAAAGAGGGCTAAACTCCAGAATACCCGTCCAATGGCCATTTTATTACTAGTCTGCTGTCTGGGGTGGCCTTGTAATTGACATCATTGTGTGTGATACTGTGATAGGCTAGGTACAAGAGGTATTTTTAGAAAAGGGACTTGGTGGATGACTTCTGAAATTGCTCCTGATGAAAGTACATTCATTTTACTTGATTTTATCCTCTTGCAGTATTCTGATCCATTTCTTGAGAGTGATGTCATTGACATGCAAGATATGACCATCGTCGAGGACCGAGGTAAGACTCAGTTATTGAAGGTCGTTCACCTGGGCTCAATCTTTATAACTAGCTGTGAAAGCTGAAACTACACTTACACAGTTTGTATTGGTTATCTACGTAAAGATAAGAATAGTGCTTTCCAGTGACGGTTTATAAACAATGATGTCAATTCTTTTGATTTTGCCAACCACTTGAACATGTGGCCAGAATATGTACATGTATATAAGCTCTGTAGGCCTATGTTATGTATACTCCAAAATTTCATGGTCAACTGGTTAGCCAAATAAAATCATGGCACACTATTCTAAGGACACTCAATTTACCCTATCAAACCACCTCCATGTTAACAGTAACATAATTGTTAAAATAACAAATATAAAAAAAAGACCTGTCTGCCCTATTATTGTCAGTAAGAAAAGATGATCAGCATTTTGTCTTGGGAAAAAAAATTGGGAAGTAATTTCTCATTTTGTCTTAGGATGAATTACCACCACCAATCAACAGCAGATCGCAAAACGGCTTGAAAGTAAAATCATACATGCTCCCGAGTTTCACGATAGAGCCTTATGTGCCCAAAATAATTGGAAACCATCTGATATATTTCAGTGATGTCTTTCTGTTCTTACAGGTCTTATAGAAGGAATCAAACACGAAATGAAGTTTGGAACTGCAAAGCTCGTTTGTGACAAAATGACACCTCACTTATGTAAGGATGTGTAGTAGTGTTGCAAAATGTTGCACTTTTTTTTACTTGTTTCATGTAAGAGAGATTTCATGAACAATGTGACCCAAAAATCCTATCTCTACCACAGTTGTCATATTCGGGATGTTACTGCCTCACAAGACATTTGTTCAAACATCCATGGGTGACCTTTTGTTGAAAGATACATCGTGTGTGGAAATTTACTTGAATGACTCAATAATATTGAAGTTCATAAATATGGTTCAACTTGTATTGGCCTCTATCATTCAAAATGAAAAGTTTCCGAACAAACTTATAGGGGAGAGTGTATGCACTCTAGTTGTTAAATTTATTTTTCAACCCCTCCCTCATCTTGCGTCTGACAGCTAGCTGTTTGCATTCAACTAAAGACAGTTCCGATTCAGCCATTGGCAGTGCCCAAGACAGCGAGGGCATTGACACATCAGGGGTTGATGGGCAGCAGGTGGACATCCGTGGGAGAGGTCACTACAAACATCGGGTAGGCCTTACGTAAAATTCATGGCAATTTTAGTCTCGGTTAATTTAACAATCACTTTAATAATTGTTTGTATGTTTTTTTTTTTATATTCAGAATGCAAGATGTACAAATGCAGAAAAAGAAATACTAGATGGTTAGTGCCTCATGTTTTGTTTTGGGATTTGTTAAAATCACATCTGTCCTGAAATTGTCACGAATCAACTGAGAGTATGACCACTATTCCCTCCTAAGGATTTGCCAGTGTACCAAGTTGGAACCTGGCTGGGTACAGAGGCTTGCCCAGGAATCAGTTCTCCCAAGGAAAGTATGCCAGTCCCTTGCAAGTTTTCCTCCTAGGTTTTCCCCAGACAGATTGCCCCCAAAACTCTGGATACCTTTTTTTACACATTGATTGACAGAGACCTATATAAGGATAAGTGTCTAGCCAAAAACCACAACACAATGATTGTGCAGGTGTTGATTATGACGCATTAGCTACTATACCACATTGATATGATGCATCCCTATTTGTCAACAGATATCCTAACAATAAGCTTTGAAGATTCAGAGGAGGAGGGTGATGATTCTGGTAATGACAAGACAGACTCGGAGTGCAGTGGTACTGCTGTATCGCCCTACATTGGTCGGTCGTATTATTCATCAAGATGTGGAAACATCTCAAGACATGACACCACGATGAGTCAAAATGTGGCAGACTCGAAAGAAAGATCCGTAGATTACGACGATCCTTACGATTTTGGAGAACAGCCTCCGTCCATTCTTGAGCAGAAGAATCATTTCCTGACTAGAATGCAGACGATCCTGATGCACAGCTTCAGCAGTGACGGCAACGATGATCCCGACGTGGGGGGACTGGGGCCCGAATCGAAGGGAAGCACGGAAAACATCGCGACCAGCGATGCCAGTGACGTCGATTCGGTATATTCCTGGTACACGTTGCCATCACCGCACAGGACGCCAAGAAATGACAGACGTTTCTCTACAACCCCCCAGAAGGCCTGTAAAACTACAACAGCGGTTGAGGAAATTGAACCATGTAGAGAAGACAAAACCGTTTTGGACATTTCGGAATGCAGTACTATTATAACAGGGAACTTGTTTGCCCACCATACACCAAAAGTAGCATCTAAACACGGCATGGGTGCACTGTCTAATAAGCCCATATGTAACAGTACAATGTTAAGCGAAAAAGCTGAAGAGACCGACGTGAATCCATCTATTGATAGTAAACAGCATAGAAGCAAGGTATCAGTCGGTATGATGGGAGTACTGGACTGTAAACATGTTTCGGGAGTTGAGAAAGAACGACCCAGTTTAAAATACCAGAGTGAGAAGCAGCAGCATCATAAGTCCAAAACATTGAGAAGACGTGTTGACAAATCAAACACGGCCAACGCATATGGAGATACGGCTACAGGGGAAACTAACTTGATCAAGGAAGGATTGACGGGGAAATTGAAACAGGACCGCGCACAAATCAACACCGAAGTGAAGCCAAGTCAGCTAGAGTTGCAGATGATGTCAGAAAAAGTGAACAGCCAAGTGAATTCCGAGTCATGCGACAGGGAAGCTACAACCCCAAGAGTGCGGCTCAGAAAGGAGAAACCCCGGACGCGGAATCTACTTTATACTCAGTTTAAGACCGAAGAAATAATGGAGATATTCCGATCACCGAAGCCACTGATTATACCCGGACTGGACCTGAAGGCGCTGGAGATGACTCCTCGCAGGCGAACTAAGGTCAAGGGAGCAAATACGCCAACCACGGATACTCTAAGGAGTGCTTTAAGGCGCCTTCAGAGTCCCTTTGTAGACCGATGCAAAGAGCCTAAAAGACAACCTGCCAGAGGGATTATATCGAGTGAGGCAAATTTCGATGAAAGTTTGTCGGAGAAGTGTATTTCTCAGGAACTGAGTCCAACGTCTGTACGTTGCAGCAGTAATGTCCACTGTGAAACTCCAACAAATAAACACGTTATTGGGACGAAAACTGATTTAAAAGTCAAGCTTGAGAGTGATTTACAGAAAGATTGCCGCAGAAAAATCAGTGAGAAAGCTGGACGTCGTGGGGTTTTGGAGAAATCTCCACCGTCAGCCAATGAATTTCGGATCAGAGATGAAAAGTCGTCGAATAGAATTAGTGTTCTAGATAAACGCAGCATTGAGTCACTGCAACAAAAGGACGTGAAGAGTTCTAATCCTAGCGGTAGACAGTTCAAGATTGTTCATGAAAGACCAAGAGCTGGGGATGATTTAACTGCGGAGTCAGGCGGACGCAGTGTACGTGATGATCAGTTGAGCCAGATTGACAAAACCAGTAAAGTATCAAAATATGTGTATCACGACTTGCCAACAAAATCTCGTAGTTGTAAAAAGTCGATATTCAAAATATCTCAGGATGTAACAACGGACGAAAAAGACGATGTGCCAAAAACACCGAGCAGTCGTCGAATTAAGAAAGCGCCTTTGACTCGTTCAGCCAAAGAGTCGCCCTCGATGCTCTCCTCACCTTTCAACTGTATGTCCCTCACCTCACCTCAAGTCTCAAACAGCTTGCATACAAAGTATGAATCAATTACACCAAAAAGAAGTAGATATACCAGAACTAAAGGAAGGGATTTTCTTGAGAAAAAAACACCAGAAACGCTGGAAAATGATAGCACGCACGTCACTATCTGGGATGGTACTTCATCTTCGGATGAACCAATGCTGGTCGATGATTTGTCACATAATGCGAAGCCTCGTTCCGACAAACCAAACAATCGTGGGTCCACGGAACAAAGATCCATAAACGAGAAACTGAAACTCACCTCAAAAATGCTTCAAAAGCTGACATCTTCAAAGGCCTGTGAAGTTTCAGACGAACTGAGAAATAGTGAACTCTCAGGAATTGAGACCCGCACTCCTCGGAGCATGTCTTCCAGACAAAAACCACACAAACATTTCTGCGAAGCAAACTCGAGGCTTGTCCACAGAACAGAGCATACTCATCACTTTTCTGACGAGGAATGTAATTCATCCGGCGATGCTGCCAAATTCCTGTTCTCGTTAGATGCCAAGCCGAGGAAATTATACAAGACGACGGAGAAAGTACTCCCAGGTCGACGCAAGGTGGGCAGTCCCCCGACTAAAAGATCACCAGGATCTTGTCACAGACCGGCGTCACGTTTAGCGCACTCTGAGAAACGCCATCTGAATTGTGCCTCGCCTAAAAGATCGCAGCGTAGATCACAGCATCAATCCACTAGAAGTGCCGCACCAGTTGGTTCTAGCTGTGGTCAACGAAGGCTTACAACGTCTACACAAGAATGTACCGAGTCCCCACATCGGAAGCATTGGGATGATGACGACAGTACCCACGATGTGTCAGGAAAGCTAGGGATGTTCAGTCCGCTGTGCACCAAGAAAAACAATGTCAGCTCTTCGTACTTGTGTGAAGGACGTGGCTACTGTAAGAAACTGTTCTGCTTCAACTGCGCACTTGAATGATAATAAAAGTGTCATGTAAAATATACATTTCTTTAGTGGTCATCTTGTGGGGGAAACTGCCCGACTACTTAAGAGTCTATAACTAATTTTTTTCAAAGACTCCTTTTAAATAATCTATTTATAATCTTTAAATAAGATGTAATTAATAAGTTTAGCATGTGCGCCTCTAGAAAAACTGATATACTCTGTAATACATGAAACTTACTTGTTTTACATTTTGCAAAATATTGTGGAACATTAAATTTCTATTTTAAATATTTGTAAGCTAAAAGTAATTTTGTTTTGGGTTTCCTTTTTTCAACATTGTCTGTAATTATAATATTTGAGTAAACCATGTTGTGTGTATAGAATACTGCGTTATAATACTGTAGATGCATTTGGTACTGTGTTTTAATTGATGTAGATATTCACTGTAGACCATTTTATTCAATAGTGATTGTCTTGAAAGGTATTTTGCCCACATCTGTAGACCTTGCTACCAATGAGAGGCTTCTCAGATGTCTGTTTTAGGGTCTACAGGTCAATTACTAGCTTCAATGGCTCCCAAGCAAGTCAATCGTGACTTAATCAAGGCTTTATAGTTGTCAGTATTGGAGTACAATGATTCTTTAAAAAAAAACTGAAAATGTATGCTCCAACCAACCCCGTCATGTATACATCCATATATTTCCATCACAGGGATGGCAAAATGGTCGACTATTTAAATGACAAGATAATGTATAATTATCAATAATATATACACCAACACTACAACAAAGCAAACTTGCAATACTTTTTAGACTTTCCATTTTATGTCGTTGAAGAAATGCAGCCGATTTTTTCCCATTTGGTTCGTTTTGGCATCTATACATATATTTTTTCGAGCCCCTAACAACTACAACATAATATCTGTGCAATGAATATTAGTAATCTTTAGACATCATGAGTATAAACCTGCCAAGGCTTCAAAAGGTTTCTTTCAGAATTTCAGGTTAGCGAGGTTTAAAAGTTATATTCATTGACCCTGTAGCTAGATTTATCACTATGCTTGTCATCATTACGACGTGACAGCATATTTGGCCTATATACTAACATTCTGGCAAAATGTCGTCTACATTGACAATTTGAACTTTTCTAGTAAATTTAACTGCCTGTATTTTGTTGCAATTCGGCAGAGAAACAAAACAGGTTCAAGGACAAAGTAAAAATTCATTTGTTTGCAAATTTTATTACTATTCATTATTTATAAATATTTATGACAAAACTGGACACCTTATTCATGGCCTCAATTTGTATACCACTAAATACATATTAAATTAACTGAAATTATTATTTTACTCCTACCCACCGCAAGTAATTATTTGCCAACATACTTTATACCAGTTCCTAAATTTTAAGGCTTCTAATAGTGCACAAAAATACATTTTTGTTTATTTCCTAAAAAACAATATTTCTTATTTATTGAAATGTTCAACTATTCCGTCCTAGCTAGATAAATAACAAATGTAAGGATCTTAATCATTGGATATTACCACATTACCATAAGCACAAAGTGTTCTGCAACCATAAGGCCAGATACAAAAAAAAGTTGTTGAGCGTCCCCGCCCGACCCTACAAAACACGCCCGACATGATTTATTTTTTATTTTTAACAAAATTATTAAAAACTATCTTTATACATTCAAATTTTGGCGCTGTTAGGCAGCGCATGTGCAATGTGATGTTTTTCGCTGGCTTTTGAGAGCTTTGGCATTGATATAGAAGGATGCCTAGTATTGTGAAAAAATATAACAATTTTGAGAAGAAAGTAGTCTTTATTTTATAGTTTTACACGTCAACAAAACTCAATGGCAGGTAAAAAAAAAACCCCGAACTTCCAAAAAAAAAGGACGCTCAACAACCTTTTTTTTTTATCTGGCCTAAGCACAGTAATCTTCCCCTAAATTACTCATACTGCGCCTATAAACTAGGAAAGTGCTATGATCGACTATATACAGCTGTCATTTAGGCAAGCTTTACTAGCCCTGTCACTTAAGCAAAGTATGCATATAATAGGATGCTACAGCCAATGCTGAGAACAGCGGCAATGTTTAAGATAATGGTTTCCTTGCGTGTTTCTGTGATGTCTGTCAACCTCGATTCATTTTGTTGAGCTTGGATACTCGGTTTCTTCTTACCAGTGCCACACATCCAGTCGACAACCTGACGATAGAACGATGGCTTGCTCTCTGGGTCATCCACTGAAGGGAGAAAGAATTATCAAAATGTAAAGGAAAGGTTTTACCTATGAAAACCCTTCTCTACTAATGCGGCCCATAAAGAAGTTTTCAGATAACTAGCTTACCATTTTTGAAGCCAACCTCATCTTCGTCAACATTCATGGGAGCCATAACTTCCTGTTCCTTGGGATTCAAATCGAGGTCTTCACGTTCTAGGTCGCTATGTCGAGTCTGCCAGGTCAGACGGACTAACTGAGGGTCAAACATTACCAGTAATATGAATTATTATCTGACCACGGTTCAAAAATCTCAAAACCAGTAACTTTTGCCAGGGGTAGGTGGACACAGTCCAATCCCTAGGACAACATTACGATTGTGCCGGTTTTATTACCTCCTTGATGTGTAACTACATCATCATGTGTTACTAGGTTTCTTGTTGTTTAAACCCCCACATTGCAAATAGGTTTTCCCAACTGCAAAAATAATCAAAAATCTCACTAACGTATTTCTTAGGGATCGGGTCAGTCAACAGACTGATGACGATATCAACGATGAATGTAACTCCAAACAGAATCATGCCGAAATACAGGTAGTGGACATTCTTAATGATTGCCGGTCTGGTATCCTCCTCGCCGCATGCCGTCGATGGGTAAACTGCAAAATCTAGAATCATTCGAATCAGGCCAACCACGAGCCCGGCCATCAGACCCCAGAATGCCCCCTGGAATTAAACAATACACGATACGCGAGTGGGCAAAGATATTATACATTTTCTATCGAGTATCGTGGGTATTTTGGGATATTACACGGTAATAGGATTCATATTTACCTGTAATTTGACAGTGTATAAAAATGGCAAAATTTGATGAAAAGGAAATTATATAAAAAGTCAATATATATCTTAAGATGGTTGCCAAGTAAATTGGTTAGAATATTAGTGTATGCTGTTACTGTTATGACTACCATCCCATAACTTTAAAACACACCACTAATTCTACAAGCCAACTTTTTACTCTGTGAAACTGAACAGATGGTGGCGACAGCTAATAACAGATTGTACGACAGTCAATCACAGCCCACATGCATCCCGCCATACCTTTTCATTGGCTCGGGGCCAGGCCACTGCCAGAATAAACACTGCACAGATGGGCGGCGATAGGTAGCTAGTAACCGCTTGGATATAGTCAAACAGTAGACCCGCCTGTGACCCTTGGATTATAGGAATCCATAGAATGCTAACCCCCACCATTACAAGGATGAACAGACTATAAAACAGAGAAACGGAAATGAAATTTTAGAAAGTAAATCTCTAGGAGCAAAGCAATTACAGATCCCATTTACACTAGCAAAGAATGATTAATCTCACCGTCCGCAGACCATGAGTTCTGTCTCACTGGACTTTGGTCTAAATCGCCTCCATATATCAATCGTAAAAATCGTACTGCTGCTGTTAAAGATTGACGTCAGTGAACTCATGAGGGCGCTCATTATGACAGCCAGCATCAAACCACGTAACCCTTTGGGGGAAAAACAACAGTAGTGTATATATCTCAGTGTTAACTTTCTAACATGCGCAGTGCAAGACTGCATTCGATAACACTAAATTGGCTGACAGTCAAATTATAGATTCTTTTAAATCTCCTCGGCAACTTTCTAATGCCACAGAAACTGAGGATTAAAGTGGTTTTTTGTTGGGGGGGGGGGGGGGGGGGGAGAAAAAAAATCCTATAACCAATCACAATCGCTGCCAGGGTTGATTCTTGGAACAGATAGCATAATCATCTTTGATACCGACATTGTGGTAAGGGATTGACATCGTTGAAAGGGATCTACGCCGTAGATTTTGACTTTGGGCAGGTCTTCGGTTTAGAACTTGGGGCAGTCATTGAGACTTGGGGCGCAATATTTTACCTGCTGGCATAACTTCCAACACCAGTTTAGGAAAGGCTATGCTAGTGCAGCCGCTTGCCACTTGGCAGACTTCCAAACACGTCTCGGGAGTGGCACAGACGACTTCATTTCGGAATAGAACACGGGCTATCATTCCAGGAAAGACCATGGTGAACAACGGTAGGACCTTTAGGAAACTAGCGAAGACGGTACCACCCTTGGCATGGGCTAGGGTCTTTGCAGCAAGGGCACGCTGTACAATGACCTAGGAGGTATATACAGGAAGATATCAAGAATACATCATTTTGATGTACCACTAGGAAGCCGGTAAGTTTAAATGAAAACTAAAACACCTAAAATAGGTATACCTGATCAGTGCACCAGTACCATATAGACGATATGGTGATACCAAACACCATGGCAGGCCAGGGAAGGTCAGAGTTGACAGGATCCCGAAAGATGTGAAAAGCATCCTCCCGAGGATAGCCACAGGTTGCGTTAGGGTTCTCCAAGGTGGTGTTGGGGATAGCCTGGAAGTACTGAACCTGAAGATCGTTCCAGGACACACGCTGGAAACCTACAAGACAAGAACAGGTC
>JAVCKS010031776.1:0-24716 GCA_032273685.1 Pteraster tesselatus | reverse complement strand
AAGGGAGCAGCGAATTTTCGTGCGTAAACCTGCATATACCACAGAACCTGGGGTAATTCGTAAACACTGAGTTCGTAAGAAAAAGGCTATAATAAACCTGTTTGCAAAAAAAAGTTGGCCCCGGCTTGTTGTAAGCCGTTCCGTTTTAACTTATAATATGAATGTAATCGTTAAAAAAAAAATGGTTTTCTACACAACGCATGACCAACATTTAGACTCTAGAGATTATTTTTCCAATGGAAATAAAATCGCGTTACATGTATTTCAGACTTGAACATTGCAAGGCGTAGTGTTTCCGGTAGCTGCTCTAGACAAGACAGGTTAAACAAGTTCATGCGTTGGATACAAATAATGTACATGTTCAGGTACAACATGCAACACACACGACACATACTGCTCATTGATTATGGGGGCCACCCATCTGTGGGCGCGGCCAGGGGCCACCGTACCCGGGTACCCGAGCACACATCATTGGTACGGTAGCCAGATCGATCAGTGTTGGGTGGCCGTGGAGACAATGAGGGCGCAATCTATACTGTACTTTGCCTTCATTGAAATGCGTGGCAGCTGTTATATCAACATCATGTACCCGCCGGCGGTACGTACGTACTGCTGTGGGACTAGACCCGAACTCGCAGCTAGCGTTTCGCTGGACGGTTTCAATCAATCTGCGAATCCAAAGAAGAAACCATTCCAAGCTTTTGTTAAAAACTAAACCCAGGCACACGATGGACGGAGCAGCAGTGATCGCTAAGGCACTCAAAACTCAGGTAATTATGTCTAGTTTGCCAGGGTATTAAGGGCAGGCAGTTAGCGCGCAACTGGAATCAAGCAACCCTCAACCAACCTGGCCAGCTAATGAGCTATCTTATAAATTAATAGCCTCCGCCCCCAAGGGCGGACATCCCAACTTCTTGACCTCAGCTCATCTACCTGGTCTCAAGTCTCAACACCATGGGTCATACAAAGTAACCTAGCGCCAGGAAGTCTTTCGAAAGCATCATTTACTGGGGGTGGTACTGGTACTAGTACTAGGGCAGGCCTAGTACTAGTAGTGGTAAGCCTGTTGAAATTAGGATTCACTGAAACTAGGAATGATTAATGAGGTACAAGAAAATATTCTATGGTGAGAATACAAACATGCTGATGGTATGTCGGAAGAATAACCGCAACACATCTGAATCATCATCAGGTGTCGGAAAACAATTTTAGGCCTAGGTTTGTCCAAATGATTTCGAGATAATCAAATTTTTGTTATGATTTCATGATATTCCCCCTTTATAAATAGTATTTAATGTACACTATCTCGACCAATCCTAAACTTTATAGGGTGTTGAGTATGTGTTTGGAATAGTTGGTTTTCCTATCATTGAAGTTGGACAAGCCGTTCAGGCGGAAGGCATCAAGTACATCGGCATGAGAAATGAGCAAGCTGTAAGTTCACACAAAGGTTTTAAGGCCAACGGGGAAAGAAAATCCTTCACCTATATTTTGTAATTCGAAATGGAATCCAAAACCGAGTTATAAAATAAAAGGTGCACTCAGTAGATTGGGTACCTCTACCAACTGGATAGAGATTACAAGCATATATTTCATAGAGGTGGCTCTGTTCAAAGTTTATACACAAATCCGAGCTCTCTACAGCAGTTTGTTTCAAACCTATGGCCAAATAAGTGTCTACAACTTTAAAACGTGGTCTTTGGAGTCTGATAAACATTGGAAAGCACTCTGATGAGTTAAAACTGTAAAGGTATATGATTTGTACCAATAAATATACCGGAGTGTGGTTATTATTTTGAACTGAATTTTCATTTCGGATTAATGTTTGCTAAATTTATCCGCAGGCATCCTATGCGGCCGGTGCCATTGGTTATCTTACGGGAAGGTAGGTGACTAATGTGACGGAAAATAATTGGGAAGAGAGGAAACTTCTTTCCATCGAATCTTGACCTTAGAGAAATCTTGTCGGCAGCCCCCAAAAGATTTATACCCAATTGTAGGCACTTGACAAATGCATGAATGTGTGATAAAATGGCTTCATTTGAATTGTTTTTTACCCTCACATGTAGACCTGGTGTTTGTCTGGTAGTATCGGGTCCTGGTATGCTCAACACTATCTCCGGTCTAGCTAATGCAACGGTCAATTGTTGGTGAGCTGGTAACGTATCTTCAGCCTAAATAGGACTAGAGTCCCTTCATAACCAGAGTTGCGACATAGAGGGTCCGAAAGTTATAGCCGTGTAGCCATTTTGATTCCACTGTGCACACTGAATACATGTGTAATATTATGTTTATGCACCTGTTTTCCCGTGTTCAGTGGAAACAAAATGGCCTTCAAATCTTAGGTTGTCACAACTCCGAATATAAAGGGACTCTAAATTTGTCCCTCTAAATTGGTCAGCACCCTCACTTACCACCATAAGCCCGCGAACCCACCTCAGTACCCTCCCTTACCACTTGTTGTTTCGGCAGGCCAATGATCGCTATAGGCGGAGCAAGTGACAGAGACCAAGAAACGATGGGAGCTTTTCAGGAATATCCCCAGGTCGGTAAATATTTAATAATACTATGCATCTTATGGTGAACTCATCATGATTGGGGTGTAGGAATTAGCCCACCCTAACCTCCGTTGTAGAAGACGATTGGTGCCAGGAAGGGTAAATGGCCATAAAACCTCAAGCTGAACTACCACGATGATTGCACTGACCACTGCCATGGTAGGCGACAGGTAGTTAATAACAGGCGGACCCCTGAAAGTGACCCTCAAGTGCCTGTTTTGTTTTTTCCCTAGGTTGAAAGTGCCCGACTTTGTACCAAGTTCACAGCCCGCCCCTCGAATGTGCAGCAGATTCCATTCTTTATCGAGAAGGTTACGGTCAATTGTCGGAGCTGGTAAAACTGTATGGGTGGATTTCCCGTGTAGATTTTAAACTGCATGGTTCACCCTGAAAGCCCTAGTCTTGAGTGATCTGTCCCCTCGGACATTGGCAAACATTTGATTGACCTTTTCACGCAACAGAAACCAATATCACACTGTCATGACTAACCAGTGAGATACGCTTAATATTTTTGTGTCAAAGGTCAAAATTTTGTACGCTCTGCTGCACTGATATCCATGCAGCAATTGTGACATTTCCGTTTTAGTCTGTGGATTATTGTTCACTTTTGCGTGCGTATAATTTCTTTGCGCCCGCCTTATACTTTGGAAGCAAATGTCCTCGATGTAAGCGTTTCACCCGCGTGATCTGGATCTTGACCTTTTTTTGTCATTGCTTTGATCTTTTCATAAAATGCACCGGGGAACCTTTTTAGCAATGGTTCCTTTCACACATAGATTTAAAATGTTGTGATTTGGGGGCCAAAGTTCCCCCTGGTTATGAGAAAAGGCCTTATTAGTGGATTTGACACCTTTTTTCTTTTTTTTACCAACAACCACTGTTTATTTTAATTATTTTATTAGCATTATATATAATAGTTATTATTTTGTTGGAATTGTATTTAATCTAGGCTGTGCGGATGAGTATGTATGGGCGTCCTGGCGCTTGCTACATTGACATCAGTGGCGAGTTGGTCAACAAGACCGTTCCTACGGACTCTATCAGGTAGCCATCTTGGTACAAATTGGTAGTAAACGAGTTAAAAATAGGATCTCAAAGTTCTAAAACCCGCAGGAAATTTCTTGGCCTTTGTCTGGGTGAAAACTTTCTCCAGCCACAGGGAAAATTTGTTGAATATCTGGGTACGAATATTAATCTTCGAAATCGCTAGATATCACGTTGCCCTACCTTCAGTCCGCTAACCGTTTTCTAAACGTTTTTTCCTTCTTTCTGACTACCTTATATTTCCCCGTCCAGGATCATGCCAAGAGTCGGCCCGCCCCCGCCCATCTTAGCTGATCCAAACTTAGTTCAGAGTGCTGTTCGGTTATTAATGTCTGCTAAGAACCCTCTAATCATTGTCGGTAAAGGTGAGTTCAGTTTCCTCGCAATTGTAATTCTTATTCCATGGTTGACCTCACCTCTTTCACAATCTCTGTTGTGTGTGTGTGTGTGTGTCTGTGTGTGTACTGATTGTCGAACCCCAAACAGCTATACCAAACAGGTTCTGTCACCAGTAAGACATCAAGGGGATATCTGTTGTTAGATGGGAATTAATCTAGGGAGAAAAAAAATGTTGCCAGATCCTACGAAATGAGTCTTAAGATGATGAGTTTTTATTTGATCCTGACAGAGCATATTCTCCTCTTTCATTTGGTAAAAAATTTGTTCATACATAAACAAAAATAGAGAAGTTATAGCGTAAAACGCTTTACGTTGGCCTGTACTCTGTGTCTGATTTCTGGTAAAGAAAATCAGAATTTTGAACATTTTTTTTACAAAAAATTAATATTTCAATGTTTTCACGTGCCATTATCTCAAAGCAGGCATTTGCGACTTCCAACTCATTTTGTACTAAATTTTGTCGGGTCACATATATATATATCCAATTTAGCTGAACATGTCCCTCAAGGGAATAGAGCTCACCTGAGTTCGTGATTGAATGCCTCGCTGAATACCAGCGCAACAAAGAAGTGTGGGTTCTGAACGACAAACAACAATATGCATTGATTTGGGGTGTCCTTCATTCAGATCCCACACTCCTTTGTTGCCCTGGTATTCAGTGAGGCTTGAAATAATTAATTCAGGTAAGCTCCATTCTTTATTCAGCTTAAATTTGTTATTTTTGTCCCTAGATTTTTGCCCGTAATGTCCTAACTGGTGACAGAACTTGTTTGGCCTAGTTTATATACTGTTAAGCCCCCAATTTACATATTTTCATCAAGATTTTGCCAGCGTTTTTCACAACAGTCTTTTCAGTGTTGAAGCACAACACTGATCACGTTTGCAACTTCATTAAAACGCTGTGCACGAATTGGTCTCTGCTGATTTTGAAAACAACGAAATATCATCATTTTACATCATGGTAGATCTTGTGTATTTCACAAGCTGTGCCGAATTGTTATATGCCATTACCAAGCTCTGTTTTAGAAAAACTGAATTCGGGAATACGTCAGTGTGGGACAAATTGTACATTTTGATTTAGTGGTTTTTATTTATCGTATCTTAGCGTACCGTTATTTCGGAAGTAAACACCCTACGAAAATGACACCGACTTGGTGTGATTGTAACACAGATTCATTCAAAGAGCCAAACGTATATTTCTATATCAGTAAACCATTGACTTTGAGCAAGTTTTCAGGAACCTATAAAAATAATAAATATATCTTACGATGTAGTCAATGAAAGGGAACGCGATGGTGTAGAATGATCGCCATCCGGCTACTGATATGCGTCTAAGAGGGATCAGTCAGTGACTGATCCTCTTAGGATAAGTTTATTTTTGTTGTTCATCACCATGATAAAATAACCTTTACCATTAGGTTCTCAGGAGTCTTTTGAATTTAGATTTAATTTTTTTAAATAAAATTATTTTGGGGGGTGTGTTTCAGGGGCTGCATACGCAGGGGCAGAGGACAGCATTCGCGTGCTGGTCAATCGTTACGGCTTCCCGTTCCTGCCGTCTCCGATGGGTAAAGGCGTGGTGGAGGATGATCATGCACAGTGTGTGATTGCTGCTAGATCGAGGTAAGATTGTTTTTAAGGATTGTAATAAGTCACGCTTAAACGGCCACATTTTGTGACACGGTACGTCAAAACCAGTTTTGATGTTTCTGATTTCAAATCCTAATTTCCTATTTTTAAGAAAGCGGCATTGTAAAGTGTGAGGTCTATACTTTACTTATATTCTAAAAACACACAATTGCCATCATCACTGGTCACATTTGCCGAAAAATATTCTCCATGAAAGAGTTTACAAACACACGATCAAACTAGACTACTCTCAAGCAAGGTATTGCTCCACACCATGTAAATTTTGTTCTACTTACTGAACTTGATCATCAAAGTTTTGTCCTTAAAAGTATGGCCTGACCATAGTATGTGAAGAACAAGTTAACCAACGGGTTTCGTGATCCTAGACCTATTCGTTTCTGAGTTATGGTGCCGACAGACAGACAATCACCCTCCCTCCCTATTCCCGGACTTTGTCGGCATGTAATCATTTTGTGATCTACCAAGATAAATCAATCTAAAGTAAAGATGTGACTAGATCTGTAAAGTTGTTTCATCTAACTTGACTGTTAGGGACTCTTTATTTGAAGTATGTTACAATTAACAAAGGCTGAATACACACACTAGCAACTACCAGTAGTAACAGTACTGGTATATTCCTTTGAAACGACCCATTAACTGCAAATGTCCAGCGTATATCGAAATAAAGGTGGTATTGTGATTGATTCCAGCCAAGTATGTATTACTCACGTAAACATTTCACCCCAAGTTGCTCATATCCCAACAGGCTATCCCAAACTAGAAAGGTGCGCTCGATCAGTAGAGCACAAATCTTCACCTGGCAGCCGTGGCGGTGGTTGTTTTAAGGCTAAGCACCCTCTTGCACAAAATCTGCATCCCGATCTGGTTCAATCTCAAAATGGGCTCTTCCTTTGCCCATAAGCTCCCCCCCCCCCCCCCCCCCGACCAAGTTTGATTACAATCCATTCAGTAGTTCTTTTATGCTGGTAATCTTGATGGCAAAGACGCGAACAGACAAGGGTGAACACATAATCCCCAGGCGTGGATAATAAGCTGATTCTGTCAGTCTGTTGATTTGACGAGTATGAATTGCCTTGTGTACTCATTCGTGTAATATAATAGTGGGTAAAAAATACCTCCGACAAATTACCGTTTTTCCCTTTTCAACCTCCTTATACCTACTTGCACAGTGCATGCGCCCTTTTGGCGAGACTCCTAGTTCAAAGCCGCTGTGAGTTTTTTATCCGGTATCAGTGACTTGTCGCTTCGATAAATGATTTTCTTGCGCTCGTTCCGGCAGCGTTCATTGATCGCTATAAGTAACCGCCTTCCGCCCTCTTTGGTGTCTCGGCACCTCGGGAACCTCGAGGATACCTCCATCAGGATGATGTTGATGTAGAGTGGATTCAACTGGAGATATGTCCGTCCAATCTTGTTGCTCTTGCCGCTCGTGTTACTCGTCAGAAGCTCCTCGGTGGTGAAGACCTTCCCGGCCAGACGATAGGCGAAAGCCGCCGGCGTGTTTGTCTTGATCAGGTTGTCGTCCATCTCGTTCTTTGGGAGGGTCAACGGCGAGCCGTGGTAGCCCAGGAAGACCCTGTTCTTGCCGTTGTCCGTGTAGCGGAAGTTGTAGGTGACCTGTGGGAAGTCCGATTGCCCCACGGGCTGGGGCGGGGACGCGAAGAGCGGCACCTCGGCGTTGTTCGCGATCGTTGGAGAGGACTGCTGGGTGGAGAAGGTGGACAGATCCGGGGGATGACCGCCCAGATTTGGGAGGATGATCGGGGAGTGATGGGCAGCGGTGGAGGATGGCAGCGACATTCTGTTGAGAGGTTGGGACGACCCGGGTACACTGCTCGTAGGGAGCAGCGAGGAGGAGGTTCGTTGGTGCGACGTCTGGGAGAGGTACAGAGAAACGGGCGTCACAAAAGATTGATCCGCCTCCGATTCGAAGATGATAGCTGCGTCGTCGTCGTCGTCGTCTTCATCGTCACAGTCCAATGAGACTATCTCTTCGTGTTTGTCCGCATGGACGACGGCCCTCTGGATCTCGTCCACTTGGCTGGTGATGCGATGCTGGTTCTCCTTGATGCACTGAATCTCGGACATAACCACCTCTTGAGATTCTTTGATGGCCTGAACGGCCGTTAGGATCTTCTGAAGGAGTTGATCGTTGCGGCGGATGTCGACCTGTTTTTTTTAGAGAGACAGGGCATTTAGTTCAACATACAGGCCCTGTGTTTGACAATGATACTAAACAGCATCTTATCGATAAAAGCAAATAATTTATTGTTTTTATCTTGGATTATCAATTAATTTTAGATGTCTTATTCTGTTTGAAGTCATGGAATACGTGCTTTCGGGTCTCAGTTTTTCTAATGTATGCGTGAACTCAAGTCTCAAGGAAGCCATCGATTTGCTGTAGTTGTACTTGTGTGGTCCACGTGAAGTCTCCTAGTATTTCTGTGTGATGAGCTGTCGCATCTCGCCTCGATACGACATCCACTAATACAGGCAATCCACTAATACAGGCAATCCACTAATACAGGCAATCCACTAATACAGGCAATCCACTAATACAGGCAATCCACTAATACTGGCAATCCACTAATACTGGCAATCCACTAATACAGGCAATCCACTAATACAGGCAATCCACTAATTGAACTTACGTTGTCTGATAACTCTTGTGATGTAGTGCATTCAGTTGTTGTTGGCTCGGATTTAATCTGTTGATGAAGAAATGTGGCAATTTTGAAGTGGGAACACATTTCGGTAAACTCAGTAACTATACTCAAAGTGACTGGTGTAACAGACACTTTCTCTATATATACTCATAGTGACTGGTGTACCAGATTCTACCACTATGTCTATACTCATAGTGACAGGTGTACCAGATTCTATAGTAAACGTGTATTTCCGCTAGAAACACTAAAAGTAAATGGGCATAATATTATTGGGTAATGACCAAGGCTATCGAGGCAATTGCCTGCAGGCATACGTGGTGTGATCAAATCCTACCCAATTATTTTTGTTTTACACTCTTTTGCTTTTTTATCACTTTGGATTATATTCCCATATCTTCCGTTACCGTTTATTAAATACATCTGTCGCACAGTTGCCAACTTTGACCAGGATGAAACATTCGTAATTTCCCTTGCATTCCATCGTAATATTTTCCGCATGTTGGCAGCTATAGACAGGTCATTGCAACTGTTTTTCCAAATAGTCATCAAATATTTACCCGCTTCGTCGTTGCATGTTCTTCATCAAGCCTGTCTGGGTCCTGCTTCCGTTTCCCCTAAACAGACACGAAACCAAGTCACTTTGAGACAAACGCAAAGACGGAATGTGCTGAGTAGTTTTACCCGCAGTCTCCTAGACAGCCGACCGCCGGCTTTCCATAACCGCCAAACCGGCTGACCAACCCAACTGATTCTTACATTGTAGAAGATAAATACCGAATAGTTCGACTAACGATTTTCTTTTTATGTGGCATTTTTTATTCCCCCCGCCACCCCCGAAAAATAAATGAATGATATCGCACACAAACAAAATTGACGCTATCCTGGCAGTGATTGTCAACTGCGGGCCAAATTCGGCCCTGCCAGAGCTTCCCATCTGGCCCGCAGAATGTTAATCAATCCATGAAATGTGAGGAGGAAAACATTTCCGGTATTTAGGATACATGTATGTGGCAGTTTTTTTTTCTTCCCATATTGAATCAATCCCTCAAACAATTGAGATATGAATACTATTATGAAATTATTTACCTACCTCAGATGTGACCCGCAGCTCTAAAAGCGTTGTAAATTCATGTCAGCTAATTATTATTGTTAACTTAGCCTAGGCTTAAACAAATTGTTGAAAGTCAGGCCCACACAGTGTCTTCTTAGAAAAATTCCGGCCCTTTGACAAATGTTGATAAATCCTTTCTACAAAGGGTGTAGGTTTTGAAGAAAGTAAAAAAATTCTGGTTAGATCTATTCCAGCAGACACATACCTTTTGGTTGTACGCTCCCCAAGGACTCTTTCCTAACGGCTGGGTTTTACACATATTCCTTAGCAGCGACATCACCATCTCGTCCCCAAGAGCAATAGCATCCCGCCACCTCGTTCCCCTGCCTCCTCGTTTTGCCTCGTTGAGGATATTGACATCCTCGTCGCTTGGACACAGCTCCTCATTCTTGTTGTCCGCATCGCCATCATTGTCGTCGCCCATATCGACCTCGACATTTTCACCTGGGCAACAGAAAGGGGACGATGTCAAGGGACTGATTGCTTTGGAGAAGAAAATGTTTTGATTTCATGTCCTTTATGCTGTTTCCGGTAGACGCGACCGCGCGCGATACGTGGTAACACCCCCCCTTCCCATCACTCGATCATTTCCGCAACCATTATTTCCAATCGCCGCACCGGGACGATATTTTACAATCCCGCGGTCATATTTTTCGGTCCTGCAATCATTTCTGTTCAAAAAGGTTATAAACTTATATTCCCTCCATCGTTTCTGTTCTTGTGATCCTTCTCGTGATCCTTCTCGGCCCTGTTTGAGGGCGCCCTGTCTATTCCTGCGGTAGTGCCGCTCTAATCTATGGTATAGGGAGTTGGATTCGCTTACCCGGTTTGAAGTCTTTCTGCCGAACCTGGTGCCGGCATACGAGGCGATAAGTGCCATCAAACGTACAGTCATTGCCCTGAAAGAGCACGCAGATTGGATGGTACCCCGGCTGAGACATACCCTGGTAACCGATAGCCAGACAAACAGTGAATATAAGTATCGTATATTACGGAACAAGGCCAGGGTGTCAGTGGTACTTGTAACTTCCTGACTATAGATCGTAGGCTCTTATCTCAGTAGATGTGAATTGTGAAACGTTGCAATATTGTTTTGTAAAATGCTAAAATGTCAATACATCGTTTGATGCATCATTATGTGCACGTATATGCAATATTGCACGCACATGTTGAATATCTATATACAATGTTCTATATATACATGTACATGTTCAATGTTTTCGTTCTTAATATTATATATTAATACGCAATGTTCAACGTTTTCTGTTTAAATGCAACGTTCTATAATTATATACACACACATGTATTATAACCGTTTTACAAAACGGAGTTGTGGTATAGCATAGGGGAAAGGATGGTTACTTATACACCATCCTGGGGCTATTCCTATGTCATGTACATGTAAGTCGATGCTATACCTGGGAACCTCACGTTTCGTGTGGACGCGCGCACAATATTTTTCGGCCGGCCGGCCGGCCGTATACGCTGCTAAAACTTGTTTTTAGTGAGAACCGTAAAAACAAGTTTTGATGCCCCGACTTCACGCCCGTCCGTGGAAAAAACAACAACTTCTGCTTACGTTGTCTCAGTTGTTGCGTATCGTCGTACGTACAACGAACAAGTTGGTTGAGTTCAAATTGTCCGTTGATTTTCATCCGTTGGCGGACGAAAACCTCAAATTATACTAGTCATTTCAAAATGGTGGACGACGAATTTTGCGCGGCAGTACGTGTATGACAAAAGATGCGTACCATCATAATAGACTGATCGTGAAGAATGTCTGGATAAAAGCGACGATCAAAGGTTTTATAAGTTGAAAGTCTGTTTTTTTTTGTTATACCTTTCTTTTACGTAAATGTTTTAAGTGGCTCTTAATACATCATTTATGATTTGATTTAATTGTCACAGTATTACACAGCTGTGCGCATTTCTTCACGGGTCCAACGTGACGCTTATAATACGGCCTTTCTATTCATTTACACAACTCAGTTGTTTATTTATGCAACGTAATACTCTTTTATCAGAGCTGATCTCATACACAAAATATAAAGATAAACGTCCGCGTATATAGAACTGTTAGCTAATAAATTTAACATATAAATTAAAGATATATATTGTAAATGAAACCCATCCTACAACAAAGACCCCGTTCTATATCGTACATTTACATCTTATGTTCAATTGTTATCACTTATATTACTATTATTAGAAAACTGGGTTTTTTTTGGGGGGGGGGAAGCAGGCTGCTATTTCGAGGCAGAGCAGTTTTTGGCCCTCCTGAACATTTAACTTGTTTGGGTTTAGTTTTGTCAATCGACTGTTATGTTTCGCGCCGCTTCCTTTTTGCCGCTTTTTTTTAATATTGATTTTTACAGTATTAATTCGCAACTTGCCATTTTATGGCTGTTCTTGTACCTTTGCAATTAACATCGTTAAGAGAAGTCTAGGTTCAGAGCTTTGTTTTAGATCGCGTATTATATACTTTTTGTTTTTATAATACTTTATATCATCCGTTAAAAAAAACAGTCTCCAACGAATGCAATCTTTAAAAGAGTTAGTACGGTTCGTACCCACAAAAACAAACTAAAGAACGTCAGTACGAGAAACATATCTATGATTTTACTTGGCCTATTAACGGTAAATGATTTCAATGTCATCAGCAACACTGGACCAACCATGACTAAACGAACACGACGTGTACGGTAATCCTTGTAGGGAAGAAAGCGCTGTTATTGTACCCCTGTGGTGATACTCTTCCACTTCAGCTACCCGCGCCATGGACCCTGACTAGTAACAGAAGGCCTACCACCGTACTAATTAACATAATGTACTTACAGGATATTACCAATACACACCGCCCACGCACTATTATACATGTACTGTACTCTACATCTACATGTACGGTATGTGTATAATACATACAAGGTACGTACTACAGTGTGTACATGTACAATGAACGTGTACAATGTGCATGCACAATGTACGTACACGAAATGTATAGCAAGACTTAGACGAGTCGGAAAATGGTAAATCCAAAATACAACTACGCCTTCGTCGGTGCCATTTTCCCATTTCATGTCGCCATTTGTCTAACTGCCGCCAGTACAGTCCCTCAGCAACATCTCCACAAATATATAAACTATGAGAACACTTACCTCAATACTTGGAAATCCGTTCGTTTTTGTAAGCGGTAAAAAAAAATACAATTCGGCTTAAACCAGACTACATTTACCATTGCATCTGCTTATACCATACCACGCGTGTACATACGTACTGTACGTACGTACGTACGTGAACATCGCTGGTCTCTTGGATGTGTGCAGAAGTGGTTTGTTGGTTGTAAAGTGCAGGATACCATGGATCGGTAATGATAATTACTGACGCGGCTGCGCATAATGTAAACGTATAGTCTTGGGTTACGTTTCGCGCGGTTTATTTCCAGCGGCGTATTTCTGGTGTAATGTTTAACACAAACATCATTACGGTTCACCACCATAATGCTACTTTCCATTCCCCTCCAACACCACCAGTTTACCGACGTGAAGTTGACTTTTACCAAATTGTTACCGCCACTGAAGGACTTCCGCGATGGTCCGGTCTAGTGAAAGTTCACTTGAACTGCGCAGCAATGAATACAATAATTATTATACCTTCCACATAAAAAATGAACATTTGCGTCTTTGGATAATGTTCATTAAAGGCCGGTATACACACTTCACGAGAGTGTGAAGCGAATTGTCAAAATAGACGCCATGGCTGATATTCGCTGCGAATTATTTGAATGAGTTGAGCACTTTTCAGCTCTTGTAAATAATTTGCTGCGAATTTATCTACTTCTACAGAAAAACCTGTGGTATATAATTATCAGCTACCGGTAGTAGCTTGTATGGCAAACAGGAAAATACCATGAAACCGTTAAAAGCTCACATTTTACTCTCCTTATGCGAAATATTCTGCACAGAGTTCTAGTATATATTTTGCACCATAACATAGTCAGTGGTGTAGTCTGCACTGACGCAGGTACGCCGTATCCAAACCAAGAAAGCTCCCGGACGTGTACGTGTGCGCACGAGGCTGGAAGGAAATTCAAATAGGTCCAATTTAATGGGCGCCCGGATCCAATCTGGTAGTCCCGGCTCATGTTCCCGCAGGATCCGGCACAGATTCAGCCCTGCAGATAGTAAAATTACGCTCAAATCTTTACTTTACACCAGTGGCCTTAAGTTTGTTAATCTGAAAACGGCGATCTCGAGAAGTCATGGACCCGCCAAGCAGACAATCATCAATATATATATATATTAGTGCTCTCTTAATTTTATGCAAACTTAATGCAAATGTTTCCGCGTCTAGACCCGAGCATTGAAGATTTACGGTTGTAAAGATCAAGTTTTGTGAAGAAAATATGCATTGAATTTGCATGAAAACTGTCTCGTGTTTTTCCAAATGCTATTTGACTACAGGGCCCTGCTTCAAGCGGATGTCATTCTCCTCCTGGGGGCTCGTCTGAACTGGATACTGCACTTTGGCCTGCCTCCCAGATTTAATCCGGATGTAAAATTTATTCAGGTATATTTCAAACCGATTTCAGACAGATTTGACCCGTGAAGAATGAAATAATTGATAATCTGGTATAGGTTTACGCCCTTTTATTAGCTTTATAAATAAAACATTTTTTAATAAAAATTATAAATATAAATTATAAATCCATGGATAGTTACAAAGTATTTTCTTGATGAATTATTAGTTGCCAGCCAATAGTTTAATTTCGACCACAAAATATACTTTCTAAATACTCATATACTTTCCTTGTTAAAGCTAACAACAACGTACTAAATCAACTCCACATTAAACATTATTTCTCAAGCGGGTAAAATCGGTTTAAAATCGGCCAGTTCATGGAATGTTTTTATAATCGCTACAAACTATTTTTTAATATTGTTGTTGCTGTGGTCTTCCTAGATCGACATTTGTCCTGAGGAGCTAGGCAACAACATCGGTACAGAGCGAACACTGGGAATCGCTGGAGATATCAAATCAGTGACGTGTCAGGTATAGTCATCGTCGTCATCACTTACCAGCAAAGAGACATGATATTCTCAAGGGGATATCGGGCTGAAATTGGAAAAGTTGTTGGAATAAGTTCTCGACATTAGTTCGGATGCTAGTCTATATCTTCCAAATTATTTGTATAATATTCCTAAACTCGACAGATGCTGGAGGCTTTCCACTCAACCAATCCCAACTGGCGGTATCCTAGCAACAGCCAATGGTGGAAGAGTCTGAATGACAAAGCAGCAGCCAACCAGAAAGCTAACCAGGAGCTGAGCGCTGACCAATCACTGCCCATGAGCTTCTACTGCGTGTTAGATAAGGCCAGTCGCCCCTAGGAAAATTTGAAAATGCATCACTAATTTTACTTGCATAATTTTTAGGCACCGCTTCTGGATCGAAAAACGAGAAAATTGAATGTTCAGCTCTTTAGTGTATATATAGACCGTGCGCCATGGATTGAAAAGGAAATTCGACTTCATATCCACCAGTCGATTTCTTTTCTTTTTTGACACTAACACAGTAACAGTATTTGAATTGCTACAATGTATTTTGACGTCTGCATAAACAAAATAACGAACGGGTTTCGCAAGGATAAGACCCAGCAATGTTTACAAGAGGATGTAATGGTTGAGCCAGACCTATAGTGATGCTAAGATAATGTAATCTGGGTTTTGTAGTAGTATACTCCACCGGGTTGGCCACCAAGCGATGTTTATGTGATGTTGTAGGCCGAACACCGCAGTAGACCCGAGGTAAATTTGAAGTTTGCGTTTGATGACTGTATAGGTCCAAAAGTTGCTTCCTCGGGATTCTATCATTGTGAGCGAAGGATCAAACTCAATGGATATTGGTCGGACGGTGCTTCTCAACCACTCACCAAGACATAGGTACTACAGTCGTGTTATATCATTGGCTGATGGGCACTGGTTCACCGGAGCCAGTGCACTAAAAGCCAGCATTGAAGCGGTGTACCATGTGTTGAGAACACTGATTCTACACCCTAACCCTACCGGTGAAACACTCGATTCAGGAAAATATAATACTAATACCTAGATCACAACTTTGCTGATCATCAGTCGTACTATCATGCCGATACAACAATTTGAAACAATTGGAAAGCATATCATTTTGATCGCTTATCCATACAAAAAATCCTGACCGACCTACCATAAATTTGCGGACCTGTTATTACACCAATGACACATTTTTGGTGTCACAGTTCTACGTACATTGAAGGACAACCCTGTGCCCCACCATCTATATATTTGTTTGTACTAACTTGTACCCAGATTGGACGCTGGTACATTCGGAACCATGGGAGTGGGCCTTGGCTTTGCTATCGCCGCGGCGCTACTCGCTAGGGACAGGTGGCCGGGCAAACAGGTCGTCTGCATCGAGGGAGATAGCGCGTTCGGATTTTCAGGAATGGAAGTGGAGACGATGTGCAGGTTAAGTCTTGTTGCTGATACTCCAAACATTATTCATTTATTTCCTTCCAGAGAATTAAAGGGTAGCTGCAGTCCTTGTGGTAAAATAAGTACTTTTGTATATCATGAATAAAAATTGGATTTGCGTGTTTCGACTTATTTTGATACCAGGCGCCCGGTGGCGCTGTTCATGACGAAAACGTACGTCACCTCGAGAGAACAGAAATGTGCGTGTGGCATGTACCTGTACGGTTTGGAAAATGTAATGCAAGCTGCCCTGCTGAGGTGACGTCACGATCGCTTCCACGATTAATTAAATAATGTTTAAAACCCATTTATGCTTAACCCCAAAAACAAACTATTATATATCATTTATTAAACATCGTTTTATTGTTTAGACTAATGACAAATGTATTGCAGCTACCCTTTAAGGTGGTTCATGCAATTATAACCTACCAATAGGGTCTGTTGTTTTCTTGGATAGAAGGGGTTGATTCAGTTGTAACCTATACTTTATCAGGCCTGTATGAGAACATTTCTCTTTACTTTTTCTGCAGGTACAATCTACCCATCATCGTGATTATACCGAATAATAATGGCATTGGATTTGGAATCGACTCGGATACGTGGGACGAGATTAGTGCTGAAGAAAGAGGAATAAAGTAAGACGTAACTTAGCATAGCTATTGATATTTCTTCGATGTCCAGGCGATTAATACGTGATCGACTTGATACCCTATGAGGCCGTAGGTTCGTTACCTAGGAGATCGACTTGATACTCGGGTTGTTAATTAGCAATTCCCAGGCCACCAATACATATGTCATCAATTTGATTCCAAGGTCATCAGTAGTCAAATCGTTGCTTCGATTTCACATCGATGAAAAGCCTCCCTTTTTACCGTTTAATTGTCACACCCAGCGTCCCTGCTACGAGTCTCATGCCCGACACACGCTATGAAAAAGTTGCAGAGGCCTTTGGTGGGAAGGGTCACTTCGTCACCACTCCGTCCCAGTTGGAAACCGCTCTGCGCGGGAGCCTCTCCACCGAGAATACTGGCAAACCTGTCATCATCAACGTGGCTGTCGATCCATACTCGTCAAGGAAATCACAGGTTAATAGCCTCCTCGTATACAGTAACGTCTTCTAGAATTTGAATCCTCACTTATACGGTGACATTCTATTACGATTCTATTGTGGAATGATTCTAAAGCTGTATCGATCTATCAATATATACAATATCTAACTGACATTTGAGAAGGGCACGATATCAATTTAATACCGAATATCGGATAAGTAGATATTGACACATGTACATGTAGGCCTACCGGTACGCGTTGGTATTAGAACCATGCAGTTTTATTTTGGATGCGGTTTGCCATGACTAATGCCGTTTACCACGGAGTTAGTACAGGGGTTAAACGATCAGAAAGTGGTTCATGCTTGCTAGGAGTCTTCGTTTAGGGATTTTGTACACAACCTTCGGCTCCAAAGCGACCGCCGCTTGAGTCATATGTACATTAGGTTCACCGCACGGCGAATTAGAATAAAAACATTCAAACATTAATTGATTAATTTCCTATATGGATCCAAACTGAAAAGTTATAAACCATTCTTAGCGCTGTGACTTCTTAGACCTCGTTCGTATCGAGCAAAAATATCAAGGATCACGAATGGCAGCAATCCTGATATTTGACCAGGAGTAAACATGTGAACGCGATGAATTCAACCCTGTTCTGGATGTGGATTGCGATCAATGGTATTGTAATTAAGCAGATCGTAGTGGCGATACATGCGCTTGCGTGAATTGCAACTTTTTATTTGAGCGTGCGTACATGTATATAGAAAGTTATCTCTTTGCCTACGGTGAATGACAACGGCTTAAACCTCTCATCTGTGACTCCCAGCGGGTTGATATCATAAACGGCCTGTTATATTGGTCTTGTGGTTAGCTACTACTAGTACTTCTAGTACAACCAATGAACTGTTGTTAGGTACCTCAGCTTATTATTCATTTGTGACTATTAATTGTGAATTTGGTCTTCTAAAGTTGCGGCGTAAACAAAAAGGAATTGTCAGATCAATCAAGTTCAGAAATTTTCAGAACATTTGAAATGTGCAAATTATCGCAATCCTGTTGCTCTGGCAACAGTGGTAATAAGAACATTATTTCATTATCCATTTACACACGTCATTTCATACTCTCCAGGATTTTAACTGGTTGACAAGAACGGAGAACAGCAAGTTGTAACTGAAGGAGGATCCATTTACCGGGAGAATCCGGAAACCATCCTTATTAAAAAGAGCTTTCGCAGGTCGCGGATGCCGTTTACGCGAACGAATACGTCATCACTATCTGCCGCTGTGTGACGCGTACACAACATTTCAGCACAATGTAGTAACGCGTATCGTCTGCTGTACGCGTAAATACCAAACGGATACGGGTATTTGTAATCGTATCCGTATCCACACTATAGCAGTTTTACCCAATCAAAATTGATTTAGTAATGCCGCTCAGATGTTTCTTAATAGTGCGATCAAACAATACTGACATAATGAAGTTGAACTGTTCAGTTCATCACTGCGGATGGAATTGGCTTAGTTTGCTGATGACAACCACCTAAATACATGTAACAGGTGTTGCACTGCCGCGAATACCGTTAGGCGTACAGATACGTCATCACTATGCGCCGCTGTTAGACGTGCACACAATATTTCCACACATGGTATCAACAGACATTGTCTGTCCTAAGATTTGAACGGATACATCCATTACCGTATCTGTACTCATGGACTGATGCAAAACACCTCATGTGCTTCTGAAAAGATTTTGAGATGCTCCTCATTGCTTAGAACAGTGTACCATCTTTAAAATATTTTCAGAACCGCAATATCTTATCAAAAGGGATTATAAAGGCATGGTTGTTAGCAGCAAACTTTCAAAGTACGAAATCTTATCAGTTTTTTATTTAAAAATATTGAATTAGCATTTGTGAAGCGCATTGAACATATGGATGCTAGCGATGTAAGCTAGGCTACATTGTAATTTTTCCTCTTGAAACAAATGATTATAAATTACTCTTTAATCGGAAATGTACTGGCCTATATAAAAAGGTTTGCCTTACAATTACAATTACATTACTGTTGTTTGTCCCATGCTCTTTACAGAGCGCTGGGGATATAATATATCGGTTAGTCTAGAGTGACATTTTCCTGAGCCTCGGTAACTTAATTTTGTGACCAGTCCTCTTCTCCACTGCTAATAAAACAAGCTACTCACTTACGGCTGGGAGGCCCCGTTGTGGACTTGAACTTGGGACCGAACGGCGAGCGCTCTACCGCCAGCCCAAAACATTATTTGAACTACACTTCAGGATTATATCTGGATTGTTTCAAACGCTAGCAATCTCAGTCCCTTATTCAACTGAATATTACATGTAGCCTATTGACAATCTGGCAAAATAATCTATGCATTTTATTATTATATGGACACTTCCAGACCAAAGAAAAAATAATTGTAAATTAATATATGACAGTAATTTACGCGTATTGCTGCCCGCAATATTTCAATCATGTATATTATGTAAATCACTTTAAATTATAAATGTGAGATCGGATGAAAGATATTCTTTATTCCCAGTCTGATCTTCTGATCGTAGAACTCCTTGCATCAAGATAAACTGGCCTTTTCCAGACTTCGGCTGGCATCTTTTAACTTTCCAACTAAGTCCTGAGATGACACACAGTAATAAACAAATAATATGGTACAACAGATTAATTGTTACTGTATCTACATTGTGCATTGTGCACAACACACGTTATTCAAATAGAATAAAGCAAATCAAAACACAGCCCTTGCTTCAAAGAATGCCCGATATGGAACGGTGTTCCATGTCCAATAATACAGTTTCTGTCTTTTAAAAAAACATACAAAAGCTACCTGTTAAATATGTAAATTTTTCTTATCTTTATTCCTCATAACCGGAGTACAAAGACTAAACATTGAATCAATATACTGCTTACAATTATTTCAGTTTAAGTGTGGAAATATGGGAGGATAATTTGGGGAAGGGGTGGGGTACATAATATTATAATAAAAAGGGAAATGCCTCATACGTCCTAGGACTTCATGCATTTTCCTACGGCCTCCATATTTTATTAATTTAATGAGAAGAACATAATATTATCCAATATTATACAATGTTGGAAGTCGTAAAGTAAAATAAATTGAAATTGAAAAAATTCCCAACAGTGAAAAAAAAATTTATTTTATTTTTGAATTGTATGTTTTGACTGCATCAAGAAAAACATTTATGCACAATAACAAACTTATTTGTTCTCTCACGAAGTCAACGAATGGGAAGGTGACTTTTGACTGCATGCTGCTAGTCTTCATCAGGTGATGGGGTTGAGTGGTCATCGTCCTGCTTACATGCGTCTACAAGGGATCGGTCAGGGGATAGGCTAGTCTCCTTGCTATTGGTCGGTTCACCAGAGCAAGATGCATGGTGTCTACCGGTTAGACCACTAACTCTAAGCAGGACATTGACTGTTGTTCTACACCATCACTTGACCAAGACTAGCAGTATGCAGTTGAAACATCTCGTTGACTATATGACCAGACATAGGATAAGTTTGATATTGTTTATCACCACGATGAATAATCCTTTCCCACTATATGTACTAATTTCAATAAAATTTTATAACAATTTAAATGTTAAAGGTTTCTTTTTATAATTAAGTTAAATAAACCTTATCAAAAATTTTGAAAGTGTGTAAACAGTACCGTTTTGCATTTTGCACCCAAGAATACCCAAGCCAGCTGCAATACAATAGCATGGGGTACCAATCTCACACAAATATCAATTCATGAGACGTGACTGAGGCACTGCCAAAAAATCAATTTATCGGTCACTCTGTCAGCAGTGGTGTACTGCACTTAGCCCCTTACCTGAAGTTGTTCAAGCGAGCAGGACAATTGAACATCGCTAGTCTTATCTCCAGCCCTTTCTTCGGTCTTCAGTGTGATAAGGTACGATGCTTCATTCACTTTGTCCAAGTGGTTACTCTGTATATATTATAGGTTTACAAAAAAGTCAGTAAAAGTTATTGATTGAATTTTGGGGATTGCTGACCTCGTGGGTTACTGATTGAACTTTGGACTTGAGAGACTGCTGGGCCAATAGGATACTGATTAAACAGTGAGCATAACCTTCATGAAGTAATCAAGCCTCCAGTCTATGTCCACAATGTGGGGGGGTGTTTGCCGAATGTTGCTGAGAAGAACTCGAAGCTCGCTTTTATAATTCAGGAAGATGTTAACATACGTTTCTGTTCTGTCTGTAGTCCATTTGCTGTCTTCGAGAAGAGTACTGTAAAACAAACAATTGCCAACTCTTCATACTATTAGACGATAAAACACAATACTAACTAGGTCCCGAAGCAATTTCTCCTAATAGTAGGGATGTCAAAATCTGGAGATACTGACAATGTGCACACATATACACAGATGTGAAACATGCCCATGATTTGACAAAGCCTAAGTAAATTGTAAAGCGCTCCTGATTTGAGCGTTGTACATTGTGGTTTTGGAGATATGACAAGTCAAAAACTGGAGTCCCTGCAGCCCGAACCCCAACTATTTTACTCCTTTAGGCACTGCCGTTAAAAAAAGTCAATAGGCATAACATTTAGGGCAAAGGTTGATACTGAGGAAGCAACTAGGGAACATGGAGGCATTGATGCCCTTGTAAAGTTACACCAGCCTGAAAATGTAGTCCATACCTAATACTTGATGAGTTGGCGTCATGTTTGGCGCACTCTAGTGTCAGTGTGCAGAGAGCGGCGTATGATTGCTTCAGGATACCTGCAGCCAAAGATTTTAGACTACTGTCCCCTAATATACAGGAGCAAACCAAATTGCATTTGATGTTTAAATAAGTAAGAAAAAGTGGAGGTGGTGGAGAGTGTTAATTCTTTCCCAATAATTTCATAGCAATCAGTACAATGAACAGAAATTTCATAGTAAAATGTTTTGATTCGATAGTACGACCAGTACTAGTCACTAGTATAATCTCTAAGACTCTATACTATAGAACTGGGCTAAACTCCAGAATACCCGTCCAATTTGTGATTTTATTACTAGTCTGGTAACCTTGTAATTGACATCAGTGTGATGTGAAGGCTGGGTACAAGAGGTATTTTTTTAAAAAGGCATGTGGTGGACGGGTATTCTGGAATTCTGTGGGTCGGACATCCGGGCATTTCCGTGACCCGAGGTCGTGTGAGGATAGCACGCAACAACCGGCTGGAGCGAAAACCTTCCCCGCACTGGAGTGTACCGGGTAAACATGCACGTTGCATACGACGCCACACCAGATGTGACGTTGTGCCGACAGAGAGAATCGCTCCTAGAACTGGATGACACTCTTGGTATTTTTTTCTTAACTCCCCTACTCCGTAGAGTAGAAGTAAAACAAATCCAGCTCAATTGTCGAATACCCCGCAACTCCTTATTTGGTGACTAGTGTGGTACCCTTGTAATTAATATCGCTGTGAAGTGAATTCTGGGTACCAGATTTTTTTTTGAAAAGGGACGTGGTTGCGGGGTATTCTGCAATTACTCCACAAATCCTGCCAGGATCTGGCTCAGCAGCAAAATGTTTTTCCCCTACAAAACGTTTTGGGGATTTTCGATTTAAAATTTAAGATGGCGGATCGGTGGCAACATGACCGCACGGACTTCAATAGCCTGAATAGAACTTAGTCTAGACGTAGTCGTAGATATAGATGCGAACAGCTAGCTAGCTGCGCTTTGCAAACGCGAATCATCACCTGACCAGAATGGCTCGCTGGGTCTTTCAAATATGTCTTGGAAAACACTGTCCACCAACAATTTAAAAGCCTTGTCCGGAATATGGGAGGAATCTCCGGCGAGCTGTAAACCTTCCTGAACTTCTGCAGAAACCTCCATTTCGAAAAATTCCCGTCACAAAAGTTTCTAGTCGTCGTAGGGCCCTACCGAATTAAATCACCTTTCCATGATTATAAATATAACGTACGTGCATGCACGGTATACGTGTGCGCGTGTACCCCGAACCTCATATGCCCATCCGTACTGTTGTCGGTAAATATTGAGAAAACAGACTATTTTACAAAGTTAACGCATGCGCACTAAGTACATGCACTTGCAAGTACGTGAGTCCGGGGGCTTGTCTTTTTTTGGTGGAATTTAGGTCGGCGTTTTCCCAAACACTCACAAAAAGATAAAGCTAGCAAAAACTGGAGTTAGGTATTTTTTCAGTCAGCCATGTTCCCTTCAAATGTAAGTTTTTGAGGATATTATAATTATTGGAAATTCTACCTTCAATTTTAACAATGCCAAATTGCTAGGCTAGCGCTGCCTGGCAGTGTCACTGGCATATGGCCCGCCTTAAATTGCCTAGACCCCTTCTTTGACTTTTACTTTAGGACGAGTTATTGGAATTCAAGACTCCCCCCTCCCTGGCCTAATGTTCTTCTGATGAGTGATGGAATAAACATTACACAAAAGAACTGCTGTATAATTTAAAAAATGCATCTGCACATGCTCACTGTACAGTGATTAAACTTACCTTAGCCTAGGGCTAAACTTCAGAATACCCGTCCATTCGCCATTTTTTTATTACTAGTCTGGCACCCTTGTAATTAACATCACTGTGATGTGAAGGCTGGGTACAAGAGGTATTTTTAGAAAAGGGATGAGGTGGATGGGTATTCTGGAATTGCTACGAAACTTTCTATGACAGTCGTAAACAAACTTCTAGGCTGATGGCCATCCTATTTTACGACGACGAGGAGTTCAAGTTGAATTTTCTGGGGTTATGTCTAGGCCTGCAAATCTTTAGATAGGGGCCTAGGCCCTAAAACCTTCAAACCTCATAAGAGATTTCCAAGGCAATCACCATAATTAATTTATAAAAAAACGGTACTGCACCATCTAGACCACCGAGCCGCTGTGCCTTTAATCAGACCTAGCTATAGTTTTAACACCTCACCCAATCCTTTCTGCACAGGTGCAGTGCCTGCAAAAATGTCATAAAAATAGACAGTGCCTTCATTTATTTTAGTAGCCTAGGACCCAAAGTTATTGTAAATGCCCTATTGAGCTTAGGGGTAACAATAACATGCAGGAGTGAACAAATACTTAAATGTAACGGCTCCCTTTAAAAACCCTTGGTACGTGGCTGCAAATCATGCTAGCAGACCGGTATGATGAGCGCCCTCGTTTTTTTCCCGACTGAAAAACGTTATGGTGCCAAAATTATGGGGCCACTGCTGGAATGAAAGCCTACACATATAGTGGGATGGTTAATTGATCACACCATACTTGGCAGCTGAATGAGGGGGTAGTAATTGCAACCCCTACAACCCCCCTCTAGATCCGCTACTGAACAAGTGGTCTTCATTTGAAAAAAAAATAGGTCTATAAATATATTTTGTTATTAATTTATCTCCCAAAAAGATCTGAAGACAATTAACGTCCAGAAGTTTGACTAGAGTTATCGTGGACTCGGCTCCTGGGATAATATTATCCGCTGAAAGTGCCAAGATGGCTGCTGAAAAAATGGAGTTTGATTTTGACAACCCAGGCAAGGTGAGAGATCGCTTCAAATCCCAATTATTAATGGCTCCCGCTAGCTGCCCCCTACCCGCCCCCTACCCCCTACCCGCCCCCTACCCCCTACCCGCCCCCTACCCCCTACCCGCCCCCTACCCCCTACCCGCCCCCTACCCGCCCCCTACCCCCTACCCGCCCCCTACCCCCTACCC
>JAVCKS010031775.1:26545-37585 GCA_032273685.1 Pteraster tesselatus | reverse complement strand
TAACAGAGTATGAGAACATCATGAAATATAAATGTATAATCATACAGCTTTACAATAAAACAACAATATTTTGAATCCAACGAAAATAATAATTATGCAAAATTCTAGTTTTTGTTCTTTTGTTAATTGGAATATTCTTGTGAACAACCCAGTCTCCGCTGCTTAAACTAATAATTGATATCGGACTTGTTCGTACACTACCCAGTCACCACAGCCATACAGGCACAGGTTATTATCGGTACAACCTCTTTTCCTGCGGGGAAAAAGAGCGACGCGTGCGTGAGGAGGCTGTCCGAATCGGAGACAAACCAGAAGAAGCCTGGGAAGTTCATGAATAAATGTCGCAACGCTAACACGACCATCGTAGGTACGGAGTTGTCATCCATTTCCGATATGTTAACCGAGAGTTTTTAAATATATTATTTTGTTTTACGATATTGGACACGACATGAATTTCTATCCAAAATATAATTTGCGGAAGACGGTAGTTATGAACTTCGTAACTTGGGGTTGGTTTAATAAACATGCTCCAGTGTGGGCTATGAAGTGAATGACTTTTATCTAATCCCGTCCAGTGGGTGGCTTCTAGACATTGGGTAATTGACGTTCTGCTTCCGAGCGATCACCCACTTTGTGATAGAGAACGGATGTCGGTTACCTATGAGTGTTCGTAAGAAATGCTAAGTGTAGTCATAGTCGCCTCGGTAACTGTTTGCATGCTGTAACGTCTCATACGTGACGTTAAAGAGGTCTGTGTTGGAACTTCAGCTAATGTATAAATTGCTTCAAAAGTGTTTAAAAATAAAGTCATTACTTCACCAATCACTTCATTCTTTATGTAAAAGACGAGATACCAGGTCATCCCATATTTCAGTTTTAACAGAATGAAAGAATTTGTAAATAAATGCAAGAAATAAACAGACACGCCTATAGTAATTATTAAATATATGGTGTCTCGGTTATATGTTTTTTTTAATATTAAAATACTACAAGTAAATACATTGTATAGCGCTATGATAAACTGGGTGTTTAATCATACGTGTATGTTGAAAACCAACCTGCTTATACAATTGATGTGAATCATGAGGCTGACGTCGGCTCATCACTTTTGTTGATTTAAAACAGGTTCGTAACCCAATGTTAAATGATAGTAAAGGTAGTAAAATGATGACACTGATTATGTGAATCGGGGTGGGATCCATCGGCCACCACACCAACTGAAAGAAGTGTCATAATGAACGCGATAGAGGAATATTCCAGAGAGCAGCAAGAACAAGATCAAGATCTTCTGTTGGGTTCCTGCACGGTGGGGAGGGAAGAATTCCGCAAAATTCTTTTATAAACTAGGCCAAATAAATTCGGATACATGTGATAAAATTTCAAATATCATATCTTATTGGATATTTACATGGACCGAAATAATATCAAAATATTCTTTGTTATGTCCCTGATCTGAATTTAGCTCATTAGAGTTACTGACTGCATGCCTCAATGCACAATAGTTTGTTAAGAAAATCAATGCCGAATAACAGTGCTCATGGAATGCTATTTGGACCACTCCCTATTTTGTCTATCTCTAATTCAATGAAAATGAGATTAGGAAATCCAAATAAGCAGAATTCACGTCAGCGCTATGCTAAGGTTTAATTTGATATTATCATTACCCATGTATTTGGCCCATTTAGGTACAACAATTGTCATTTTATTACACGTATCAGAATTGTTTTTGCCTAGTGTAGATAACCTGTGGTAAATATTGTTGAACATTTGGTTACATTCAAGCGAGGAATTGAGAGCTGATTATATTATTCATCGTTCAATTGTTATTATATTATATAATTATACATGACTCTGTTTTAACAGTCGCATCAACGGGTATTATAGCAGGCACAACGATAGTGCCGGAAGGTCTGCTCACAGAGAAGTGTTTAGAAAAACTCCGCGACCTTGAGACAGACATGCCCGGCTTTTATCTGCTCAGATGCATTAAGAACCTCACCACAACAACTACAATAGGTACGACTGGGAAATGTATTTATGTTGTACAGTTAAATAGTCTTTCGGCATGTTTATTTGTCTGCGAGCACTAAGTACGAATAGTCTATAGCCAAAGCCCACAACACAAATATACTTACAGCAGAACTAATCTAAAAATTGTTTAACACGGATACCTTTATGATTTTGTTTTCCGCGCCTTACCTGTATTGATATGACTACAAGAAGTGATTCCAACACACAATCCAAAGTTTGCTCATATGTATTAGTCTCGTCTGTCACTTATACATGTAAGTGAAACAAGTTAAATTATAACATCAACATGCTATTGCTACCATTGTACACTTAGCACGGCAAAACTGGTGGAAAGATCAATGGTAATAATCTACTACTAATGGGCCGGGAATCTGAACGGTTTGGAGAGGATACCATTTACAGGGACATTTTGTGTGTTCTAGTAGGGCCTATTTAGCTATTGTTCACCACCAAATCAGTAGACACAATAAAGTTGGTATCCAAAAACAAATTCGAACACACACTCTCGGCGAACCACATGGCAACGGTCTTCAGTCCAATCGTAGGTTCGTATAATCTGCAGCGTGGCCGTTTTGCTTACGCTCGTGCATTGGCTAAAGACTTTGAGTACTATTATTTCACCTTGCACTTTCCTGTAATAACGCGTACTAAACTTCGAAAACAGAATATCACTTTTAAACTAAATATGACTATTTTAATATTGTACATTATATGGAAACATAAGCTACTATAATACTCTTATGTACACTAGATGGCCATCTACAACTTTACTAGGGCGGGGCGTGACAGTTTTCCTGATGGTCTTTTCAGCACACAGCGTATTAATGTATAGTACGCTTGATCATGGTTCCTAGTAACACTGCTTTGTAGGCAAACGACTTTTACACTAGAATTGTTATTAAAACGATATTGCTAAAGTAAAACAGTGCATAATGGCTTCACAATTTGGAACGTACTAAATTATTATTATTCCAGGTTAAAAGTTGATATGCACATGCATGGATAGTGTTTACATGATTACGTTGGTATTTTCATAACACTAATTGCGTTGTGTTGTTGAGAGATTGGAATTTTAGTAAACTGTCACCAGTGCATCCATTAGTATTAAATTTGTTTTGCATATCTTTCATGTTCTTTCATTTGCAATTTTAAAAGATATAAGTTGTATAGAATACGTTGGCAATCCCCTTGTGACATGATAATCACATTATAGTCTTTTAGGAGAACTCTTGATATTTGTTGACCCTTTTTTCTGTCGGAATTCATAGTTATTGTTTACATTTTATGGGTGGACCGTCTTGTCAACTTTGTCCAAAGATTACCTGTAATTTTGTTTGAGACATTTCAAAACGATCAATTGGGACCTACTATAAGGTGCGTTTAGGATAAAAGTCGTGTTGGAAGAACCAGCAATTGTGACCATTACCAAATTGTTAGCTTTACATTCTGCTAACTATTTTTGAAAGTAACCCTTCTTCTGCGTGATTCCACAAATTCCTTTGAACAAGCTAATTGCAGCAATAAAGCCCAACGGCGGTACTTCGGCAGTCATTGTGGCTTAATAATTAATATTTTACATCAGACCACATAACCAATTTCGTTCGCAGAAAACAAACTACAGCCAGGTTTTTAGTTTTGGTACAATTAACTTATGGTGAAAAATAGACTAAACATAACAATCTGTCAATAACACAAGGGATCGTTAGTAGGAAAACTTATGACAACTATTCAATCAACTGTATTTGTACGATGTGTACTGCACATTGCATTCAATACAAAAGATGTCAGTTTTCTTATTGGCAAATCATCATTATGTAGGGTAGGGCCTATATAAAACCAATCACTTACCTTTCTTTCCCAATATTGCCAAATTGCAACGTTAAATTGGCGATGGTTAGGATAATGAATACCGTATATTGCCTAATGTCAACATCCGTATGTACAGGGCATTTTGTAGACAATCCTGTACAGTGCGAATGGCATTGAAGAAAAAACAAAACAAGCAGTTACAAAAAAGCCTATCTATATGCAACATTAACATGAAGTGAATTTTGTTGAGGAACTCACAATAATTTGGGAAGGAAAGGCTAAAACGTTTCATAATAATCCTCAGATTTTTTTTAACGTAAATACAAGTACCCATTAAAACTAATAAGCTTGATGTTACGTTAAAACCTGTTTTGCTATATACGCACAACAATTTCAATTTCGGCATTAAATTGCTAGGTTTATGCATTATAGCCCAGTTCCAGTGCAGACCTCTGTAACGCCACCGTATGTTCTATGCAACACTAACTTGGAATGCAATTGCCATGTCTACTAACTTTGTACACTATTATTGCAACTAATCATGCAAGTTTTGCGTTGTCGTCTAAACGGTAAAGATGAATATACTATTTATGGTTTTATCATTATTAATACTAACCTGCATTTGTTGTGATGTTAATATATGTTTTAACTGTGATGTGTATTAATACAACTCTCCTACGTAAATATTAAGTTCAATAATAACCAAGTGTAACTGACTGTATCTCACCGGGTCCCACGTGTTTCCCGTATTTGTTAAGTATGACCATACTTAAAATGTTACCGCATTTCGGTACATATGTTCATCATTTAAATCAACGTTAGTAGTTACAGAATATATGATTATACATTACATTACTATTCACAATCATACAGTCATGCAGGTATGTTATGTGATTTAAGATAACAACAGAAGAAATGTTCAAACATTCGATTGCGAATTATTTAGTTCTCTGCTGTCTGAAACTTTTCAGGCCGACAATGGATATTGCATACACCCCGATTCTTGTGTTCGCGTGCTCCTTCTATCGCTATGAAAGTACTCAATTAGTTGTTAAATTCTTAGATGGTTATTGTACAAACATATTCGCACTTATACAAACGTATATTACAAGAGTTGTTGAAAACACTACTAAATGCATAACATCAAAAGTAATCGTGCTGCAAGCGAATTCCGTTAAGGATTGAGGTTTCATTACATCATATGAGGAAAGCAATGGGGCACACAAGTACAAGGGGAGAGTCGTGCTTCACACATCTTTTATTTTAAGTTCGTTTGAAAATACATGCAATTCCTATTGAGAATTCATTTAGTTTAATTGCATACACACGTAACATTTACTCAAATTTCAAAAGCATTCTTGATAAATGCATGAAAAATCCACGATAACGACAACATCGAATTGTAATAAATAGATGAGCAATTGTTACTAAAACTACTACAAACAATGGCATTAATTTATTTTAGATCGGGTACCACTGTTTTCGATATTAATGTCAATAAATGCACTAAAACGCGTTCAAATAATTCATACACGGTATTAAACTATTGTTATAGCCAGCTTTTTATTTCACTATTGATAATAATGCCCACGAATTCAGAGTTTCATCACGAGCTCACACGTAATTTTGTGACGCGGTAGCAGCCAGTGGCTGGCTCGGAGGTGGCGACACAGCCACCTCTTGTTGAAATGGAATGTACGTGACAAGGGTACTGCGAAAGTTGCAAATGTACTGTGGAGTTTTGTTCGTTGTATTTCACGGTAAAATAATTCCCCCAAATTGCCCAAAACATTCGCATGAAACAGTAATACAAGTAAACAGCGATGACGACAATGACAAAAAATAGACAAGCTTCCTATCACATTTGAATATAAAATGTTGTAATAAACGGGCTGCCACAAATTACGAGCCTTATTATAATAAAACATACTTTACAGAAATTCTTCATTTGTGACAAGGCAAGAAATATTATTAATCAAAATTATTATTCATCACATGTGCATAAAAAGGTTCAAACGGGTGCTGTTTTACGCTAGTGTCTAAGTATTACGTAATTAATTTTCCGTCTATATTACTTTATGTAGCTTCCTGAGTATTATACCCGACTGCAGCTCTGCATTGCTCTGAGTTTACAAAGTGGCTCAAAGGTTCGCATACGATTCCTGAAACTAGCTATCATACAACTAACAGAAGGCATCAAAATAAAGAGCTCAGATTAAAGACGCTCCATAGATATTTTATACCTGTTTTGAAAAGTTAACATACAACTTTTAACTATAATTGGTATAGTCAAGGATTGAGTACAATTTTTAAATATACAGGTATATACTTTTATAATATAATATCAAGTTTGTTGTAACATTTTTGTTTCATGCGCTCCATATCTATACGGACTGTATAAGTGCACCCAATGACCGTTTAAATATTCCTTGTGCGGAGAATTTGTCTTGTTTTTCTTTTGTAATTTCCCATTTCAGATAGGAGAGAATTTTGTTAAAACTCACTACTGTTAAGTATGGTGTGGATGGTATATTCTGTTCTATTACAGACTTTGCATTTAATATGGAATTACATTTGTTGTCTGTTAGTTACTTAGCGAAGAATATTGGCTGAATATGGGCTGATTATGTACGACCACCTGGCACAACTGGCCGTCATTCCTTATGTTGTATGTCTGGAACGTGAAGGTCAAGGTACACAATCAGGGACTTATTTTGAGAATTTCACTTCATAGGCACGGGCATTGTTGTGCATACATTTGACACATGACGAGCTGTGATTAATTATAGCATAATTTTTCTCAAGAAATTGACCTGGCGATTGGAACGGAATTAGCATATACCAAGAGGCAATTTAGGGATCATACGTCATATAAATTGGAGCAACAATAAGGAGAAATGGCAGTCATCGTACAATAAGAATGGTACTTATATAAAACATTCACACCCATAAGAACAACAAAAGTTTGGCTTTTATAACGCTATAATGTGTGCACGGTATTAATTACATGTTTTATGAAACACTATACCCTTATTAGGTATTCCTAATTTGTGATTAATGTCGTGAAGGATGGAGGTAGTTACGTGCAAACAATTATTGGCCAAAATGAATGATACGCCGATTAAGTAGTAATCTTCTTTAGTGCCATTCACAGTGCGGGAATCGTTTTGGTATGTTAACCAAGACTGTCAAACGTGCCACTGACACAGTCTAGCTGATATTCAACAGTTACGGTGGGTAATTTAAAAGGATACTTGTGAACTAATTTTGAAATGTAAACATAATCAAATGGTTAAACGTTGACACTGCAAATAATTATTCGTATTGGTGGGCAAACGTTGTCTACACCAACACACAAGCGTCGTGGTTAGCAACACACCCAAACTAGAACAAAGGGGGAAAAAGATACGTAGTCAATAAATGTTGCTCATTTACATTATTTATGGAAACCGATACATTATTATTATACACTGTTGCCCATAAAGTTGGAATATTGTTTTTTACCACTTCTTATTGAATGAATCTTACAGTATGAGTTATTCATGTATATTTCCACACTACTTGAATGTCTCTTCCAAACATATCACCATGAACTTAGTTCATAATTAATCCTTTTCGAACTGTGTCCTTAGCCTGAAACGAAAAATGGTGTATTTGAACAGCAGAATTAAGGATTTTGTGACAAATCTTTCACCTCATTCATTTTTACAGATAAAACGTTTTGGGGGTGATTTAATGCATCGAAATGTTCAACGGGACTGTTTATCAGTCACTAATATCGAGTACGACTACCCTGGCATGAATCAGTGCGTCAAGACGTCCCGTCATACTGTCCACAAGGTTGTTTAATGACGTCAATGGGCAGAGCGTCCCACTTATCGGTCAGAGCCTGAGCTAACTCCTGTAGATTTTGAGGAGGATTGTCCATGTCATTGATGGCTCGGCCTAAAGCGTCCCAAGCATGCTCGATAGGGTTTATACCAGAGGAGCAAGCAGGCCATGGTAACTGCTCCAACCATCTACCTTAAGAGGCCCTGTGCGGCGTAGCAGTTTCGTATTGCAGCCGAAGAATTGTTGTCATAAACCCTTCTTCCGTTTGGAAGGCAATGGTATTCCAGAATGTCGAGGTACACGACGGCGTTGAAGTTTCCAGTCGGCACCACTAGTGACGTGTTTTCCTGTATAATGAATACGGGCCCATACCATTACCGAACCGCCACCACCTTCACTCGATTCTTGAACGCAGTCATCTCGGAGGTTCTCACCACGTAATCGACGAGCCCTTTGTCTTCCATCGGTTAAGGACATAGTAGCACTCGTCCGTAAAGACAACATGTCGCCAGTGTCCGAGCTGCAACCTTTTGTGCTGACTAGCCCAGCGAAGTCGAGCAACTCTGTGGTAAACGTTTTGGCGTGCACATTTGGTCATTCGTCTTGCTCGGTAACCATGTTGAAGTAAACTTCAATTTACCGTTTGGCGGGAAACATTGATTCCACAGTGTCCTCTCCACAAACGACGAAGAAGGCTTGTTGGCATTTTCCGGTTTCCACGGCGATCATCTCGCCCGTTAGTCAATCGTGGTCGTCCTAGAGAATTCGTGACCTCAAATGACCTACATATGGAGGATTTTACAGATCGCACTCTGCAACATCCCGAGGAAATCAGCGACATCGGCTTGTTTGTACCCTTCCTCGGAGTGCAACCACTCGTCGGCGTATTAGCAATGCCGTTTGACGAGGCATACCCTAGAGAAAACCGTGTCAGTTTATGTTGTAAAGGAAACAGCCAACTCCGAAAAACGTGGGGTCGTTGCACACAGGCTTGGAGCAGGGGAAGGGACAAAACGTCGGGGGTCTGGCCTTTTATAGCTCCCAACAGACCGTCTTGTTACGTAATTCAAAATTGTGCATGGATTTATTTCACCTTGGTACTGGTGACACATTATAATATGATTACTGAGGCGCTCGAATAGAAATACGTTTTAAGATTGGGTCTGATTGTTTAAATTCCAACTTAATGGGCAACAGTGTACTATACTATGCTATAGCATTATCGACTGACATGAAGTTTCGACCAATAGGGAAACCAATCCGGTTCTGCACTTGTTGATCGCTAGTTGTTGTAGACACAGATCGCGTCGACGCATCGGGTCATTCACTCATCGATCCGGCTAGACATTTTTCACCCAGGTTGATTCAAAACCAGCTGCATGAATAAATCCGGTTTAAACCGGATTGAACACAATTGTCGTCATCTGACATAGTTTAAAGGGCGAGCGAAATTGAAATACATTTTTTGCCTTTACATTTTTTTTTTTTTAAAGATTCGTTGATCTTGAGAAATGAACGGACTTGTGCAATTTATCATCTATAACGTCACACTTATGATACGAAATTCGTGTTACTGTACATTCTATACACATGTAGTGATGTGCATGCTGTTGCTACGCTTGTATGTACCTTCAGTGTACTTTTAGTAATTCCATGTATTTCGTCATAGATGAGATGCGAAAATGTACAGGCCTCGCGTGGTCTAAATTTTGTGTATTTCCCTCGCCAAGTTTGTGAACATGCATATTTAATTGTGCTACTCATCAACTTGTATCAAGATAAAACTGCCATGGAGAGGTTTAATTGTTGCAAAGTAAAATTTAGCATCAACTATAACGTAATGGTTAACGTTATAAGCAGAATAAGTAACACCAGTTCATGCTCTGTTTTTGTAGTAACTCAGCTATCGCCTACGGAAAATAACCATTTCCCATACAGTTTAAGCCTAAAATAACAGTCGCGTTAAGTCTTGGAATAGTATTTTTATGACTTTGCGCAATACGGTTACTATTATACTACTATACTCCTAAATCGATATGCGTTGAGTGTTTCTGCTTGTGGACGCGGCAATATTTACAATTTCCGTCTTTCACCATGCATTATTGATGAATCGCATAATACCCTCGGCCATGAAAGTTGTCCCATCACTATATTGGTTTCTAATAGGCAATTATAACCCTCTACTCGACAGATAAATCTTGACTTATCATTACACCACGATGCATGAGTATATTACTAAGCACACATTGACACCCAGTGGAGTGATGGAAAGACATGACGGCAGGAATTGGTGAGAAAAGCAAGCCGTCGTTTCGATGATCCCAGAAGGGTTTGTGAACGAAAGAAGCAAGGACTTCGTTCATCACTTTGCTTTCCGGACTAGTACGCCCTATGGGATTTAATTTAGGAACAACAATATTACATGATGCTTAATTGAATAAGATTGGTAATATTTTCGAAAGAGAAAAAATTATAATCATATGCCTCATATTTTGTTCACCTTCTCATGTGAACTAAAATGTTTTTATTGTCTATATCAAATTTCAGTACTACATGATTTAAGTTCGTGTCAGTTTTTCTTATATTTAACCACACCACAGTCTGTGAAAATAAAGATAAAACCGTTTTTTGAGCAATTTGGATTGTAACCTATTTATGCAACTGGATAAAGGTAATCTGCTTACTAGTATTTGCATGTATACCTGTGGTAAATATTATTATATTAACATATTTGAAAGACAGCATGCATTACTAATCAATTAATTTTACTAATTCATATTTTACGTATATCGCTAACCTTTTGGACAATGAAAGTATTTTTGCTAACTCGAAAACACGTTTTATTTTATATTCCAGTTTCTTGTTCTCTGTTTTTATAATCGCACATAATTTACCCGCAACATAACACTTTTAATCCATTATTTACGACGCCTAAAAATTCTAAGAAACTAAGTACGTGTAGCCCGTACAGTTTATTATTTGTGACGTCATTATCACACGACACGAAATATATGTTACTACATACACAGTGTACATTCGGTTTATGTGTGAATTATGTTGCTATGAGCAACTCCAGAATACCTGTCCATCACGTCCCTTTTCTTAAAATACCTCTTTTACCCAGCCTTCACATCACAATGATGCCAATTAAAAGGGTACCAGGCAAGTAATAAAAATGACAAATGGGCGGGTTTTCTGGAGTTTTGACTATTGCTACGCTGTATGCATGTATTTAACATGTTTTTCGTGTAATAACAGTGACGTCACATGTACGAAACTGTACAGGCCGCCGTCGCCTATGTTTCTCAGCGTTTTTTGGCACCGTTATGAATTTGTTTTAAATCCCAGTGTTTTTTGTGTTAGAGTATA